>VYZQ01059168.1:9597-25147 GCA_013400655.1 Mystacornis crossleyi
GATAAAGACTAAAGAATCTATGATCCTAAAATTTCTACAGTGGGAAGTAAGGTTAGCATGATCAGGATTCTATTAAGAACAGAGTATTCATATAATTCTAATCTGTAAGGAAATATAAATTATACTGGCAGCCATCGAACTTTTTTAAAACTTGAATGATTTATGCAGTCATGCTAAAATATCAATGAAGGAAGCAATTCATGCTATCACTGACCATGGCATACAAAAATAAAAAACAATGAAAAATTATTTGTGGCCAAAAGCAGCAGAAGGAGGTACAATTAAGAGTGAAAATTAAAACATGCACTCTTTCTCCATTGGGGTATGAAACAATTCCGTGTTTTCCCAGCTCTCAAAGACCAATTAAATGTTTGTAGTGCACCAAAAGAACTAGGGAATAAAGATAATAAAGAGAGGAAAACAGAGAAAGAATAGAATGGGCACTTTTAAGAAATATGCTTAAACATGTTCATGTTTAATGTTAAAAGTCATAGGCCTTTTCCCATTTTAATCTATCAGTATTAGAAACCATAGAATGAAATACTTACAGAAAAAGTAAGGGAAGGGAAGGTGTTAGAAGAGAGGTCTTGGATTTACTTTAATTCATTAAAATATTATCACAGGGGTAATATTGCACTATGGAATCTGGCTGATGTGGTGTTTAAGTGCTTTCCAGATCAAGGCACTTAAAACCTCCTTCATAAAAATTAAAACTACAATTTGACTAAAATGATGCATTTTAGTCATCAACTGATGCAGCAGTAGCATATGATATTTACATACCAATTTCAACATTTCAGCTTTGAAAGGCCTGCACAAAGAGCAATTGTATATTTCGTCTCTGAGGAAATGTATTACTCCAGCATAAAGAAGAAAAAGAAACAGATGAAAAAACACATAATGCAGTATTTCTCATTCCTGAGCTCTGTCCAACCTAGAACCTCATGCTGCTTCATAAAAATTTTTGTGATGAGAGGTACTAGAAACTGAACATTTTTTTGTTCAAGTCAAAGGATTCACAGATCAGAAGCACAGTGTGTTGGCTCATGATTTTTGACAGCTTGTCAGTGGTGGCAGCAGAAGTCGCTGTATCCAGCTGCTTCCCCCGTCCCACCCCAGCGTAGCACGCCTGGATAATGCAGCAGTCCCTGCAGTGCAGCCACTGCTGTGCCAACACATTTCATAGCTGGGTGCTGTTAGCTTCAAATACCATCTATTTCAACCAGGATGTGAACTCAACAGACGAGGGGACAGTGACAATCTGTTCTGCTACTAGGCAGCAAAACTCCACCAGTGACGGGCAGATGGCACTCGCAAGAGCCTCAGCTCCTCCTTGGGACAATATCACACATCAGATACATTTGAGATCAGAGTGAAGTCTTGCAGACTAGGAACATTAGGCACCTGGGTTGCAGGGGAAGAAATTTAAAAAGCCCAAAATATTGCTCTATATGTGAATTAGTTTTCACTTATCTTCAAAATCTTAAAATATTGAGTGGTGTGATGAAGGAGGAGCAATAATGAATGTGTTTAGGTCCTGCAGATTCCTGGAAATATCCAGTATTTGACAACGTCCAGCCTGTAATGTACTTGTGAAATAAATATTTCTTCAAATATTCTAAGCATATTAGCAGCTTCAACTCATTCCCCTAACTTCTGCAGCTAACTGTACAAAACACATTTCTAAAGGAAACCTGAAAGAAATGGCTGGGTTGAATGACAGAAGATGCATTTTCTCCCTACTCAGTTGTACTTTGGTTTAGCTGGAGATTCTCAGCACTGGCCCAGCACGGTGTGGAAAAAGGTCTGAGCAGGTACAGCTTTCAGGGCTCCTGTGTGACAGGACTACTTAGCTTTAATTGATGAAGGATACATACTGGCCTACCAGGATCACCTGAGGTTTTATTCAATGAGTTATATGCTTGAGGTAAACAAGAAAGCTGATTTTGAGGGGCAAGTCAGTGGTTGCAAATCCTTTTCCTACACAAACCCAAGATGATTTAATTTAACTCTGCCTGCTGCTACACGATTTCCAGACATATTGAACAGCAGTCTGGATTTTCCAGACCATTATTTGCCCTTTGTTCCATTATGTGCATCTCTCTGCAGTTCCTTGCAGCCATACGAGCTCATGTAAAAATACCAAAGTCACCAACAACAGCTTTAATTTTAAATAGTTCCAAGAGACAGTAGTCTAAGTTTCAGGATGACCAGGTGTTAAAATTACATGCATCTAGGAAAAACCAGCATTCTCTAACACCCTCTGATAAGGGTGGCATACACATTAGCAAAAACTCACCACAGCTCCTTTGGCATATTTAATTTAATTTAGCATTAACAAAACTATGGAAGCTGAGAAAAAGAACAAAAACCTCCATAAGCCTAAGAACAGCTTCCCCATGCCTCTTGAGATGCATATACTACCATTTCCCCCTAAAACGGTGATCTTTGATAAAGATATCCTTTTATGCTAATATAAAAAGTTATTAGTATTCAGCAGTGTAAGCTCTGGAGAGCTATTTCTAACAGTTTAAAAATAGAATTTAAAAATGTTTCTTTAAACATCACCAAGGGAAATTGCACAGTCACAAGAGAAATTGCTTACAGTTATGCACAAACCCATGGTACTTAAGAGGAAATAAAGGCCTTCAGTCACAGAGCATCCATTTGTGTCCTTGGGAACACAGGGAAAGGAGAAAGAGAACTTGAAGCTAAGCATATGCAATGTCTTTTTGAGAGTGGATATGAAAGACTTTGTGCAAAACAGTAAAAAATGATGTACAACTGTGAGCAAGGAATGAACAACTGACAGTCAAAGGCCGTGTTCTTTGGATGCCCAGGCAGGTCAGGAATCTCATCAGCTGCAGTCATTCCAAGATGAAAATTATTTCCTGAAAGCATCTTTATCTTCTAGACCACAGGAAGCTTTCAGGTAACTGAAGTGACCACAGACCTCTCCTGAGAATCTTTCTCTTCTCCGGGTACCCTTCATTCATCAAGAAGCAGTATAGCACAAAGGTACAGGGACTCATGGCTCAAAGCTCATATCCAGTGATGAACATTAGCTAATAGTCCACTTTTCTACCACTCTGAGAAGTTTTAAAAGGCTCCTCAAGATCCTACAAAGGTGAGAAGCAGAGCATATAGATCAAATCGTGATGTGGTGGGTACTGATACCTGTGGGAACCCTCCTCGTAACTCCCCATCACAAAATCATGAGTACTGACAGACTATAGTGAGCTATGTATAGTAGCATTTTAAGAAAGACGAGGACAATTCTATACAAAATAACATTTTGCCTTTTTCTGCTAAGAGCGCAGTATAAGTGACACTTTCTATGTCCAAAGTCAAGAGAAATGAAAAATGCTGCTTACACTCCAAAAACAAGACTCAGTGGAAGACTGAACATTCTCAAACTCTGAATCTGGATATTACGGGGTTTCCTTCCTCTCCAACCCCTTTTTTTTAATTCCCTATGGTCTTAGTTCACTGTTTAGTGGCATATTACAACAATACATTTTTTTCACAAAGCCACTTAAAAGGATTTATTATAGTTCCACACAATACCACGTGTTTATTTCTCTTCTGAAATTATGTTTTCTCTCTGCTAAGCTCAGGGTAATAGCTGCTGAATACTGATTAGGGTTTTCCTTATTTGATTACTCTTAATTAGAGTCAAGCATGTAGTGCATCAGACAGGAGGACTGCAGATCATCGTGACACTTCAAACAGCCTGTTTAACTTCAGCAGAGCCTGTTCAAAGTTTGGGGTTGGAATAAATCTTCAGCAGAGTTGTTTATGCATAGTTGTGTAACATTACACAGCATGGGGTACTGGACTGTTTAGTTAATTAGTTTAAGAGCCCGTCAGTGGCAGCTCACCTCCAGGTTTACCATTGGAAATTGCAATTAGCATGAAACAGTTTTCCTTTTTGGTCCAATTTCTCCCACACAATTTTCACTGATGTCTTGCCTAAAAAACCCAGGACCATAGCCAGTCAGCATTCACTCACCCTCTTCCACTAGAGTCTCCATGGGACGTCTACAACAACATCAAAGGGCTAGGATAATCCCAGCTGATCTTGGAAAAAGTCCAGGGTTTCCTGAGGCTTTAAGGCTGTGATTAAAGAATACACCTGTCTGCCCCAGTAATGAGATCAGACTATCTTTGCCAACAACAGGCTGCTTTTTTCCTGTGACGCACCTCCTGGAGGAACTGTCAGAAGAAACTGCAAGTATGAAGAAGTCAAGCAGCCATCCACACCCAGTAACAGTTTCTACAAAGCCACAGCTATTACAGAACTGCCCTCCCTCCCCCAAATCCCCAATCAACTCCCTCTTCTTCATATGGCATAGACCACAAAAGACATTTGTTGCTGAATTACTTCACAAACAAGGCTGGAAGTTGTTGATATTGTCTGGATTGGCTGAAGGTAATGTAACCAATACACAAGGTATTTTTGAAACAAAGCTTAAAATTTACTTGAACTCCAAAACTGAAAGTAAACACTACCTTCTTCCCTACATACTCAGAGAGATAGGCAATTAATAGTTTATACATAACTATGCAGAAAGTCCACAATAAAATTTCTACTTCAGTTTATAATTAACCAATATCTTTGTCTATGTTCTCAATACTAGACAGTAATTTACCTTAAAGCCTTATCATTTGAGCTTACCAAATTACAAGTGTTAAAAAACTAAGCCGCTATCCTCCTCACATCAGGCAACCACAAGATATTAAAAAGAGTGAAACTGACTAGAAAGAGAAATAGATTATTTCAATCAAGAAAATAGTTTCTCACACATTACATGCTACTGACTGCATTAGTGGTCTCTTACTTCATGTCAGCCTCACTATCTGCTCAGGCCCATCTGCTTGTGCTAATTTCAGGGTCAAGCAATTAAGACATGAGAGTCTTCTCCATATATGTATCACAGTTATCCAGGAGAATAACCGGTGTTCATTAGTCACATATAAAATGAACTGCATTATATGCCAGGCAGAGACAGGCCATTCAGATGGTACTGAAATAACTCCCTTTTATTTTCAAAGGAAAACAGCATTTATTATTAAAAAAATACTTTAAAAGAGATGGGATTAAAGGTGAAGACATATTCTGAAGAAAACCGTTTCAATTTAAGTCAGTATATCTTTTGTATATATTTAAAACTGTTTCAGCCTGTTCAGAAACTGCAGGAAATTCTTCTGCGAAGTTTTAAACCTCAAACGTCAACAGGGTTTTATAATTGTGGTGCAGATTTACCAGGGACCACTGTCTCCAGCTCCCTGACAATGCTCTGGCACTAATGACATTCCCAGGGTTCTGGCAAATGTTGTCACTGTCCCTGACTGTCTGCCAGAGGGGAGCCAAATGACCTGTTCTGAACACCAACACAGGAGGCTGAATTCCTTAGAGCATTCAGGAAGCTGCTGATGCCTGTCTGGCAGCATGTTCATAACAGGACTTCACCTAGCCCTGTCCAGAAGGGATCATGGCACGCTGCTTATCCACACAGCCAAGGGGGAGGGCTAGGAGGGTTTAAGTGATGAAAAACGCTCTGGTTTTTTGTGGTCTTTGCAGTTTGTTAGCTAATTTATCAGTCAAGTTTCATGTGATGTTCTTAAAGCTATGTCTGCAACATATTAGAAAGTCAGGCAATTACTTGTAATTTTTTTAAAGGGTGTCGTGTTTTGCTAGGCCTTAGTATGTTATGCTAAATGGCTTTGGTTACTGTTCATAATAATTGTAGATTTTGATCAATTAATATACTTAATTTTCTTGATAAATAAATCCATTAAGCTTTTCCAAGTTAGCTTTCTTCACTATTTTCTTGAGACTCTTATGCCAGAATTCTCTTAGGAACTTACCAAAACTGTAAACTGTTCTCTTAGGAACGTACCTAAACTGTCCCTTATTTCTATCTTATATTGAAAAATTAATCCTAATATCCTGATCTATTAATTTCCAAAGCAAAAGTAAAAAATCCTGTCACATTTTCTCCTTTTCCACAAAAATTAAAACACTCAGCTGTGGGACTAAAGATACTCTGCTCATCATTCTCACCTTTAGTAAATATTCTATGATTCTGCTATACTACACCATCTTCTCAAGTGCATTGCTTGGGTCTCCTTCTGGTTTTGTTAGTTATCAGTTCATTAAAATGCCCTTGATTCTGCCGTGCCTGCAGTCATGGAGAGTTATCTGTGTTCTAGGAGACAGCTAAACCCCAATCCACTCGCAGACACCAAAGCAAGGGTGAACACAGCCAGACCACTGTGGTGATTTGCACTTCAGACCAGGAGACATTCTGAGTGTGAGAAAGAAGGGGATGTTTCTCTTGTCTTATCATTTGCAGTAAGAGGGTGCTGGGGTGTACTGTCTGCCACCATCACCAGAACTCAAGGCTTATATAGCTCTACAGCCAAAGACAACTTCAATGGCTGAAATCACAGAGCATAAACTTTGCTTTATGTGTATTTTGTTATAGGGTTTTTTCGTAACAATAATTACAACTACATTTTTATGGAAAACTCATATGGTATATTGTTCTAATAATGCAATAAAAAGTGACCGTAAGAGAGTGGACTTTCAATAAGCAAAGAAAATTCAAAGGGTAATATACTGGCTCTGTATATCATTTAAAGATATTAGATTTTCCAATAATATTAGTATTTAATTTAGAATTAGTGAGAGAAGATCCCTCTTTCATCAGATACCTACTTGACTACACAACTCATACCTAATTTGCCATGAATTCAATTTTTCAATGCTTAAATCTCCAATTCTGCTTTCACTGCATTTGTAACAAGGATTTGAAACATTACAGAATTCATTCTAGGGAATTTCTTCCGACATGTTTTTGTCACCATGAATGCATGAACTGTCAGCATATGGTATTTCCTACATAACTTTGGATGATCTTTTTTACTCCAGTCTTGGGAAGTTCCATGATCAGCAGACTGAGGTACAATATACATTTGGGGCGATTGTGGCATAAGTTTCTTCCAGCTTATGATTAATGGCTAGCATGATGTCCCAGACTTTTACAGGCTTTCCTTAGAGATGCCAGAAACAGGCAGGGAGCAGGGCAGACGACAGGATCCTACTTACGTCCATCCTCCCACCCTATTGGCAGCTCCTTCTGCTTCCTACTTACCAAACTTCTTACTGCCTGCCATAACTTGGGCAGGAAATCTGTTCTAGTGCACAACATCTACATGGCAAAAATAGTTTTCCTAATGTCTACCTGAAACCTTCCTGCACTTCAGGACTGTACCAATGCTGAACAGACAACATGCAACTCTCAGTACACACCACTGGAGATGTTTGCCTTTGCCTTATCAACAGGACTATTAATTGCCTCTCAGCTTGTGAACCCCCCCAGGATCATGCTCTAGGGGTGACCATTCATTTTTCCACAAAGAAATTCCTCTCTGTTGAGTAGCATCTTATTTCTTACAGCCAGTTTCTCCATTTTGTAGAGATCATTTTCAATTTTGACCTTGTCTTCTGTCATTCTTGCAGTCCATCCTAGCTTCAAATCTGATCACAGACATGCTATTCCATCATCCAGGTCATTAATAAATATGTTGAGTTGTATTAGAGCTTAGGCAGGTCCTTGCAGAATCCCAGACAGTTCTTTCTTTCATTTTGACAGTTGATCACCAACAGTGCTCTAAATACAATTTTCAAAACAGCCTTGCACCCTCCTATTAATTTCTTCCTTATTGTGTTTCCCAAGTCTGCTAATGAGACTGTCAGATAGGGCAGTGTACAAAGCGTAAGCAAAGTCAGGGTCCATGACACCTACCATCTCTTTTCCAACCACAACACCTCTTACCCTGGGAGAATTTGAGAAGAAAATTAGATTTGTTTGACATAATTTTTATTTTTCAACAACTCCATGCTAACTGTTAGTCATTTCCCTGTGTTCTTTTCAGGTTTGTTGACTTGAACATTCTTGGCAAAAGTAACATAATACTGATATTAATAGCAGGATTCATCCCACACTTAATAACAAGCTTCATCCTAAATTCCTTTATTAAAATTTTACAGAATGTGAGAACTGACATCACCCAACTATTAGAGATTATAAACACAGGAATATTCAGTTATCTGTAACTTTTAAATTAGACAAGTGTGAGGGCAAGCAAATAATAAATCTCCAGTGTATTAAAACAGACAAAATTAAATTGGATGAATAATTTCAGCTGTCATAATTATGAATTTAGAGTATTAAGAAAAACCCTAAAAGATGTGGTATTAAAGCATATTGCCAGTAGCTCTGAGACTCTCACTGAAATGCTATTAAGTGAGAAAGGCTCATTCAAAGTGGACTAACAACAGTTATGTTGTATCTGTCTTTATTTGGGGCTCACTATTTAAACTTTTATTTACTGCAGGCTTACCCACGTTTCTGATTACCAGCAATGTCAACTAAAAGCATCACTATCTGTTTTACTTTATCAGGAGCACTCCGCAGAACAGAGACCTTGGATCCCAGATGGAGGCCCAGAAAGCCACTACAATATCCTACATGGCTCTGAAAAAGTTTCCCACTTGTTGTACAAAATGCATGCTCGGGAAACATGTTCCAGATCCAGCCTGCAAAGAGGCTCACTCAGATCAAAGCTCTCTTGTGCAGTCCTTCGGAACTGAACAGCAATAAGGCTGTGGCTGTAAGAACAATCCTGGCAATTTGGTTCCTGATGACCAGTGTCCCAAGAACCAAGGCTGTCAGACCAAGACCAGGCATATCTTCTGGTACCACAAGGACCCGTCAAATCACAGCAGAGGCATGTACATGGAAAATGGAGCTATAGGCTTACATGAACACTCTCAATGAATGACTCTACTCTTCACATTCCTGACGTAGTTTTCAGTCATGAAAAAAATGCAACCTCAATAAGATGAGGAGATTAGCACCACAGCAGTTCCGAAATGTTCTATCACATTTCAGTCATGAAAAGCTAAGACCTGTGTGACACCTGCATGTGTCAGTTACAACCAAGGATGTATCCTCAAAGGAATCATCACACTAACGCAATGCGGGTGTCGAGGACCGATGCGGCAGTTTTTCCCACAGTGTCCCTCGTGGAGACACTTTGGTGGCACCCCGCTAGCACCCATGCATGCACACAGTCTCACCCTCGCAGGTGCGTGAGAGCAGCCACTCACACACAGTCTAAGCACGTACCAAAGACAAAGAGGCAGGAGGGATCCTTTGCGTGCAATTCTGAGGTGTTTATTGGATCCACACCACAGACCGAGAACAAATGCACTCAAAGGGGAACAGAGGCAAAGAACAAAGAACAATCGCCCATACGTGGTTTTATCCCGGGGGGTCCTGGCGGGGGCAGAGCATCAATAACCAATAGTCTGAGGGCCAAGGGGTAGAGGCAAGGTTGAGTGACATATCAGGGGCCAATGGAACAGGGGAGTGGAGGGGGGAGAGGACCAGGGACCAGAGACTAGTGGGGTACCGAGGAAGGGAGAACTTTCTGGCACAGTGATGTGGGGAGAAACATCGTAGCAACACGGGGGGTGTAATGTGGACTTAGCCACCGCAACATCCCACTACCAAGACAGCTTGAATTATGCATGAAAGATTGGATTTTAGCCCAGCATCCAAGTCAATTCGAGGTCCTTCAGAGCTGAAATTCTATCCACTGATAATTTTACACTCACACTTTCTCATCTAGAAAGATGCTGGAGAAGAATAAACTGTTTCTGTAAATACTAAAATCCATGAAGTCCCAAAATAAAAACACCACTATGTATAGAGGTAAGCTCTATGCTTGAGAAGATCAGTTTTGATTGTTTTGTACATAAACAGAGGGACTGAGAATAGTTGAAAGACACAATCTCAGAAAGAAGACTTGATGTAGACATCGTAAAAGAAGGCTGCAGGGCTGTATTTGCTTTTACATTCAAAGGCTCTCTCACAGCACTTTTAAATATGTTATCAGAAAAATTTGTTCCTTTACCTCTGCAGCTTCTATTTTTTCCTCCAGCTGCTATTCTAAAAAAATCTCGTTTGAAATCTAATCAAGCCTGGAAGTATCCAGCTCACAGCTTGTGCTTTTATTGCTAGTTAGTCTAAGAAATCAAAGAAAAATGACCACAGTTTACCCCTGAGACAGTTCTGATCTTGGAGAGTAATGAAAGGTGTTGTAGGAAGGAAGGAAGCCATCACACATGGTGACAATGACAATGAAGAAAGATGATGCTAAGGATTAGGCTGAAGTTAAGGACTGAGCTTTAAATTGTTCTCAGTTTGGAAGATATGACACTCAATAAGTCTGTGTCCAGGAGACACAAAATTGAACCTGAAAACGGGCTCTGAAGTATTTCAAAAGGAATGTTACAATCAGTGATGATAGTGTGTGAGTAGGTTTGGTTCAACTGCAAGGCCAGAAATACAACAGAATCCACTCAAAATGCAGGGAAAGATGACGACAGTATTCCTGGAAGATGTAGTGTTGAATAGAGTACTTCTGCATTAATAGAGCTGAGAATAAAGCTCTGGGAAGGGTAGGTGAGCAGAGCTCCTCACGATGATGAACCCCCTCTTTCCCAGCATGATGGCTGCCCTGAGTCATCAAACAGATATTGAATGGCTTCATCATCTACTGTTGCTGGCCTGAATGTCTGTATGCCCAGCTGGACTTCAATAGTGAATGTTTATTCCAAACCATGTGATACCTACTAATATTCATTCAGAAATAAGGAGTGGACAGTAGTCTCCCAGTCACAAATTTGGGTAACTTGTTTATGAAACAAATAGAACAAGCACCTCTTTGAAATATAATTTAAAAATTCATGAAAATCCTCTTAATTCCTGGCTTCATCCCTACACAAAAGAGATGCCAAGTACTTACCAATCATTTTCAGGGCTACATCCCTTGAAAGGGAAAACCCAGTCATTCTCACCCATGCTCAACAGTTCTGGAGATTAATACCTCATAGAGATGACAAAAGGCTTGGAGAGTTGGGGTTGTTCAGCCTGGAGAACGGACAGCTCTGAGGAGACCTTATGGGGCCTTCCAGTACTTGAAGGGGTCCTATAGGAAAGATGGGGACAGACTTTTCGGTAAGGCCTGTTAGGATGGAACATGGGGTGATGGTTTGAAACTGAAGGAGGGTCAATTTAGACTAGTTATAAGGAAGTGATTTCTTACAATGAGAGTGATGAAATGCTGAAAGAGGTTGCCAAGAGAGGTGGTGGATGCCCCTTTCCTGGTAACATTCAGGGTCAGGTCGGACAGGGTTCTGATCCACCTGGTCTAGTGGAAGGTGATCCTGCTCACTGCCGGAAATTTGGACTAGATGGCCTTCAAAGGTCCCTTTGAACTCAAACCATTCCATGATTCTGTGATTTCTGTAGGTGATTTTCATCCATGTATACAGCACCCAAGAGCTGCCACATGTATTCTCAAGGTTTGTGCTACTCTGCAAGAATCTCACAGATAAGACAGTATAATGGTAAGCATCAATTTCCAATGATAAAAATGACTTTGTTAAACCACTTCATCATGGAAATGGGCAGAATATCCTGCAGACATGAGAAGAAAGCAGAGCTGGATAAGGAGTATTCTCAGTTTGTGGCAGGAGAGGTCTTTGCCTGTGTTGTGTTAATCTTCCCTGAAAACAGATTCTTTCACAGCATAGATTTTTAAGATTTTTAATTATTTCGGGTTTTTTTATTTTTAAGGCTGTGGATTACTGCCAGAGCAGCTGAGGGCACACCATAAACTTCTGCTCCAAGACAATGCAGCCACTTTCTGAGGAAGTTCCCTCCAAGTTTGGTCAGCAGTAGATTCCCCCCCACTGGCTCCAGCACGCCCTCCCTAAGCCAGAAGCAGAAAGATGTTTTCAGTACACACTGTGCTGTGAGGGTGCAGAGCAGAGGAGCAGGGCTGCCACGGGGGTTCACCCAGGCAGGCACAGTCCTTGAGGATCCCGAGCTGGTGCCCAGGGAGCCCAGCCAAGGCAGGTGGGCTGGGGTCCCTGGTTTTGCTCAGGGCAGGATTAGGGCCATAGCTGAACCAAAATGTCACCCCTGGGATTCCCAGGAGAGACTGGACTAAGAAATTAAAGCCTGTGGGTGGCTCCAGAGACCAACGATTCCCGGCAGCCAAGATTCCAGTGACTGCCTGTCTTGTCGCCATGACTAAAAGGAGCCATGGACCATTTCAGTCAGACACTGCCAGCTCATAAACAGCTTATTTTAACCAAAACTCTCTACATTCCTCCTCTTACTAAATTTACATTTGGGAAGCAGCTTAAAGCTAAGGAATTGAATTAAAGTAAAATAAAATTCAAGCTTCTCCTCCTCTAAACCAAAGCAAACTTTTGATGTGGCCTGTTAGCCAAAATTCTGAATTAATTCTGCCTTTATTTAAGCATGAATGGGATCTTTGGGCATGATGACCAGCAGGCAATGACCCAGCAGCTCCTCCTCCAATTTAGGAAGCTTGCACTTGACTGATGTAGGAAGCCCAAGGTAGAGGTCTGAGGGAAACCCAAGTCCTTATCTCCTTATCACATGTTCCTTTTGATATGTCCTTTCCAGCAATGTTTATGTTGACTCCTTGCATTTTTGTGTATCCTGTAGCATGAGGAGAGCATTAACAAGCTTTCCTCTCAAAAGATCTGACATGCTTAAATTCAATTCCCAAAGTCAAAAAGTGATCACAAGTCATCAGAGGTCAGTCTTCACTGACTGCCTTTCCAAGGTTTCAAAATGGATTCCTTAGCCAAAACTTTCAACTCCGCAGTAGCTTTTCAAGTGGTAAATAAGAATTATTCACTTACTTGATAGTAATATTAAGCACCTAAATTTATTTATCCTATTTTACAAATCAAGTACCTCATATTGATCTAGAAGTACACTATATCAAATGTAGTTCTCAGTAAAAAACCCTAAGTTAAGATACTTCCCTTGATGGCTGATGATAATAAACTGATTTAAAACCTGTAATTCTATCTTAAGTGCACTTAGGAATATGACTATTTTTTCCATATTATAGCAGGTTATATACAAGTTTTTTTTTCTAAATTGATACCTCCACACAAACATAAGCAATTAAGCTGTCATTATTCTACTAGACCTTAATTAGCTGTTCACATTAGAAATATCCTGAGATTTCTCTCAGTATAAGGGCCTGTAATTAGTGTAATTAAGATAATATTTTGNCTAAAACATAAAGGCGAGTGGTAGTAAATTAATCCTCAATATTCAAAAACTGATAGCAATGTACATATGGAATTCAGCTGTCTTCCTTACTCTGAGGGATAATTCAGCACTGCATCTGTAAATACAGATCTTTGAATGTTTACTTGTAGGCTTAACAGAACCAATTATTATTATTATTATTATTATTATTATTATTATTATTATTATAGTATCCTTAAATCTCTCTACCTTTTAAAGCTCAGAAATTAAGAAAGACCAATGAGGGAGAAATTAAGAGTCTCTAATTAAGATTCTTGGTGTTTTGAACTTTGAAAAATTCAAATTCAGCCTAAACTCTGGAAAAAGCAGACAGCAGTTCTTGGTGTCTTGCCTGGTTCAAACACTAAAATTCCAATAACACTTATGATACAGGTTTTAGCACCCAGAAGATCAACACTTCCCTCAAGGCCCTTCCATGAAATGAACTGCCTTGTTGGAGTAATAGCTTATCTTCAGTCTTAAAAAGTCACCATTAAAACCAGAACAGCCAAAAAAATTAATTCCCATTGCAGTCTAAGANGCTGTGTCCCGCAGCAAGAGAGAGAGAAGTCCAGCAGGCAGGAATGGTGCAGCAAAAAAGGATTTATTAATTTATTTTACAGCTCTTTTATAGACCTTTTACTTCATAGCCTAATTGGTCAAGAGATCAGCCACCCCGCCTGGGGTGATTGGCTGAAACCCTAAGACACCGTTATAAAAATATTTTTCTACTATATGGAAAACAATTGCAGGTGTTCTCAGTTTACAATAACACTACTGATAGCTTCTGTGAGAGGGAAGAGTTTCACACGGGACGAGAGAGAAGCAGAAAAAGTTCTTGCTACTGCATATCTGCATCCACATAATTCTATCTTAAGTGCACTTAGGAATATGACTATTTTTTCCATATTATAGCAGGTTATATACAAGTTTTTTTTTCTAAATTGATACCTCCACACAAACATAAGCAATTAAGCTGTCATTATTCTACTAGACCTTAATTAGCTGTTCACATTAGAAATATCCTGAGATTTCTCTCAGTATAAGGGCCTGTAATTAGTGTAATTAAGATAATATTTTGATTACATGGCTTCAATCTTTTAGGCCACATAATTGGAAATGGAACACATTTTAAAGTGACTGTCCTTTGGAAAAAAACTCAAGCAAATAAACCAAACAGTCTGATGGACTCATTTGTTCTGCATCATCACACTGGCCCCTCACTCACACCATGTTACCATTGCCTGGCAAGCTGCACCCAGGTGCTGAAGAAAGACAGATTTGGGCCTTGCAGAAAGACCACCTTCTGTGTGGAATGGCTGGCTCACAGCCAAAGATTATGATAGATCTATTAGATCAGAACAGGAGGGTTTAGCTGACTTACAGCCTCATCCTGGGTGTTAAAAGCATTTTCGTCATTACCTTGCAGAAGGTATTTTACAGTGGGTGAAATGAGCTCCAGCTCCCCAGGTTTTCATTCTCAGCTGTAGTCTCCCTTCAAAGTTTGGTCCTTAAGATAAAATACCATTACTCTTCCACTTTTTTTTTTGTCTTTATCCCCAGTTTTATCAAGAAATGCAGCACACTTACAAAAACCAGAAGCAAGTGCAACCTCAGAGGAGAAATATACAACAAAGGGAGAGAGATTTGGCATCTTGCACTTGAATCAGTGTTCTTTGCCCTGACTTAAAGTTTGAATAATCCTTGGGAGAGTCATCAAGGCAATATTTTGTTCCTCCTGGGTTGCTGTTTTTCTATTTTAGACTCCTGCCCGTGACTACAGGAGAGCTGCAGAAGTCTGAAGTGTGAGTCGGAGGTGACACATACCTCTATTCCCCTCGTAATCTGAGAGATGTTTTTCTCTATTCCACAGTTTCTTGTTTTAAGAACACTTCAGCCTATTATATAAAAAAGAGTGCTTGACTAAAACATAAAGGCGAGTGGTAGTAAATTAATCCTCAATATTCAAAAACTGATAGCAATGTACATATGGAATTCAGCTGTCTTCCTTACTCTGAGGGATAATTCAGCACTGCATCTGTAAATACAGATCTTTGAATGTTTACTTGTAGGCTTAACAGAACCAATTATTTNCTATTCCACAGTTTCTTGTTTTAAGAACACTTCAGCCTATTATATAAAAAAGAGTGCTTGACTAAAACATAAAGGCGAGTGGTAGTAAATTAATCCTCAATATTCAAAAACTGATAGCAATGTACATATGGAATTCAGCTGTCTTCCTTACTCTGAGGGATAATTCAGCACTGCATCTGTAAATACAGATCTTTGAATGTTTACTTGTAGGCTTAACAGAACCAATTATTTTTATT
>VYZQ01059168.1:47701-64644 GCA_013400655.1 Mystacornis crossleyi
ATCATCAAAGGATTGCCAATTATTCCTCTTCTTCTATTATACAAAGATGCCTGTCAGTGGGTGCCAAGGGGGATACATTTAGGTCTTTTACAGTCAGATGATAGGACTTAATATAGGGACATCTTTANCCTTTTCCCATTATTTACCTACTCATACTGCAACATCATTTCCCTGTTGATGAGCTTGTCTCCTTCATATCCAAGTTAAAACACCATATAGAATACTGTAACTCAGAGAATACAGGTGCTGCAAGCCTGGCTTTGATATGGAAGAGTCCCAAGCTGAAATACAATAACTTAACACATTATTTCCTTATTTATAAACAGTTTAATTTTGAGGACAGATATGCAGTATTTTTGAGCATAAATATCAAGTTCTTACACAGTATTATAATTTCAAATAAAGTTTCCTGGTTCAAGTTACTGGAAAATATGAGAGTAATAATACAATTGACTGAAAAAATCCCTCTGAAGGTTTTTTATAAAAAGTATTTACACTTCTCAGAAATCAGTTTGAGACTGTTCATGCTATTCTTTTACAGTCACCACCTGTTTCTAAAATGAAAAAAAAAGATTTTATTCATCCTTAGGAATACAAAATGTAAATTATCCCTTTGTTCCTTAAATCCAGTCTATCAAAACCACTATGCAAACAGGGGGCATTATTTGGCTTTTCCATAAGTGGAGTTCATTTTCTTTCATCCCAGCATATTTTCACCTGTCTCCCAGCTCAGCTGAATTTTTTCAGGGATGGGGAAAAACAAAACTGGTCAAGCTATAGGAAGGTAGAAGTACCAATGTGCAACTTTTTCATCCTTTCATTTAAGAAAACAAGGTAGGAAAATAGGAACTCTTATAAAGCCTGTTTTTTTCCATGGAATTTTCAGGCACAGGGCAAATAATCAGTTTGCAGAGTAAAGAGTTCTGCCCAGAAACCCCAGTGCATCAGCAGTCTCACAATTGTAGGCATACCAAAAGGAGTCAAGATTAGTTCTTCTGTGATGATTTTCAAGATCATCAATTTTGTCTAGGAGGGAATTTTTTTTGTGTTACCGTCAGCACTGTCTGCTGAAAAACAGTTTAGATTGTCCTTGGCTTTTTTAATTCTTTCCTCTCTTGCAGTTACTCTTGCCACTATACCAGCCAAGGTCATGTAAACTGTTTACACACCTGCTTTAACTGAAGGCACAAGACACATTAAATGGGAGACATTACTTGCTTTTGACACAGCTAAGATCACTGGAAGGGCCATGTTTTTGATTTAGTCTCTTCTTAGGTTCATTTCTGACTAAGCTACTGCGTGTGTTAAGATCACTGCTGATGTAGACACTCCATGCCTGAAAGAGAATATCCAAATCACAGCACCTGAGGTCTGCAGTCGATTCTCAGGATGAGAACGTCAATGCTCAGTGTAAGGCAAATGGTTGGTTACTAGATCCCTACAGAAAACGTACATGCAGCTCTTTCCTCCCCATTTGCACACATGAATGATACCTAAGAGCACCTCAATACACAGACATGGTGTGGTAAACACTGACTGCACCAAGAGTTTTGACAGCCATGGACGTGTGATGGCAGCAATGCCATAACACCATCCTCTCCTGGCATAGCATGCTCTAGTTTTTCCATTATGTTATCCCATGTGAGAAAGAAACTGCACATGCTTCTATTTTGTTATTTCAACAAAAGGCTCAATAGGTTGAGTTAAATAAAGCATTTAAAGTAATTAAGAACTAAAGATACAATTAGATATCTATAATTTTTCAAAATAAGTTGGTTAAAGTTTCACACCACTCTTTGTCAGAGACTTCATCTCTGAAACAGAAAAATGGTAAAAAAACACAACTTTTCTGTAGAAAGGACAAACTTTTAAAAATGTGGTACATTCCACTTGTAAACAGACTGTGAATATAAGCACCCTCTCCACCCCACTCTAACTTTGACATTACAATAGCACAGGGTACCACGCACTGATATTCTCCCAGCTGCCACCGACTCAGATGTCTCATATACAGGCAGGCCAGTGTTCATTGAAGACATATGCCTGTATTTTACTGACTACAGGATTCAGCTACTTAAGGAAGAAGGGAAAAGCAATGGAAAATATATGCATTAGCAGCCCCAACCCTATCAAAACAAAAATAAAATACACTCTTGTCATATATTTCAAAGAACATTAAATAGTTGTCATGCACAGACACTTCTCAGAAAGGTTTGATTTATCTACAAAATGATCCTGGAGTTTACCATGTTTTGTCCTAAACTGAGATGCCTGTGTTGTCTTAGTGGTGAATATTTCAAAGTGTAAAGGGCATATTATTTCAGAACAAGAAAAGGGGAGAGAGTAAAGCCATGGAACCAGATATACCAGAGCCATGGAAATGGTGTCCTACTGCAGGCACATACTGGATTTTCCCAGAGCCAGCTATACTCCATACAGCTTTGCATTTGCCTTCCAGAGCATATTTAAGTTCCAAGAAAGTCTACCTGGTACACCGGCAGCACCTCTTCTCTGCCTGTGTGCCTGTCAGTAGTGAGGTGCACCCTCAGCTCAGCTCTCGAGTGAATACTCCAGACAGTGGCAGCAGCCTTGTGCTGCTGATCCATGTGGAGCTCAGCAGGCACCAAGAAACCCTCCTGAGAATCAAGGTGACACTGGCACAGCTCACCTCTGCCAATGTCCTGCTAACAAATCCATGCTGCTGCTGCTTCTCAACCTGCTGCAGCCTCTGCCCTGAGACATCCTCTGCTCTGAGACATGGTTGTTTTTCCCCTACATCTTTAATCTGAAAACTAATCACTGTCTTTAAGTTTCATAGGAGGGTATGTATCATACCTACATGTACATGTACTGACCACTTTTTCCTCAAAATTTTTTATGAGTCAACTTCTGAACATCATAGAACTGGTTGGGTTGGGAGAGACTGTTAAAGGTCATCTAGTGCAACTCTCCTGCAATGGCCCAGGACATCTTCAACTAGATCAAGTTGCTCCAACCTGACCATGAATATTTCTGCAGATGGAGCCTCTACCACCTCTCTGAGCTACCCGTTCTGTCACAAAACATTAGTGTTTATATCTAATCTGAATCGAACCAGTTTTTAAACCAATACCCCTTGTTATAGTGTCACAGGACCTGTTAAAACATCTGGTACCATCTTTCTTATAAGCCTCCTTTAAGTAACGAAAGGTGCCCCCAGAGCTTTCTCTTTTCCAGTTTGAACCACCTCAACTCACACTTCAACAGCCTTTCCTTATAGGAAAGCTGTTCCAGCTCTCTATAATTTCTGTGGCCCTCCTCTGGATCCACTGTAACAGGTTCATGTCTTTCTTGTACGGAGGAATCCATAACTGGACACAGGACTTCAGGTGGAGTCTCACCAGAGTGAACTAGGAGGGCCTCCCTCACCCTGCTGGCCACGCTGCTTTTGATGCAGCCCAGGATACTTTTGGCTTTCTCGGCAGTGAGTACACATTGGTGAGTCATCGGCAGATTTTCATCCATTAGCATCCTCAAGTCTTTCTCAGCAGGGTTGCTCTCAATCTCTTCATCCTCCAGCCTGTNTTCTTATAAGCCTCCTTTAAGTAACGAAAGGTGCCCCCAGAGCTTTCTCTTTTCCAGTTTGAACCACCTCAACTCACACTTCAACAGCCTTTCCTTATAGGAAAGCTGTTCCAGCTCTCTATAATTTCTGTGGCCCTCCTCTGGATCCACTGTAACAGGTTCATGTCTTTCTTGTACGGAGGAATCCATAACTGGACACAGGACTTCAGGTGGAGTCTCACCAGAGTGAACTAGGAGGGCCTTCCTCACCCTGCTGGCCACGCTGCTTTTGATGCAGCCCAGGATACTTTTGGCTTTCTCGGCAGTGAGTACACATTGGTGAGTCATCGGCAGATTTTCATCCATTAGCATCCTCAAGTCTTTCTCAGCAGGGTTGCTCTCAATCTCTTCATCCTCCAGCCTGTACTGAATGGTAGCAAGCTGGGGTTTGAAAGCTTTTATGGTGAACCTCAACAGTCAGCAGAAATGAGTGTGCCTGTGTATTTCAACTATTTTTTTCCTGGTTCATTTCTCCAGTCATTCCTAGTCTGAACCCAGAGAAGCATCAAGAAAAGTAGAAATATGGTTAAACCTATGAAGACAGAAATATGGAGTTTAAAGCTTAAGTACAGGAAACAAGTACTTTGTTTCATAAGCTCGCCTTATCTTTAATATAGAAAAGGGGCACAAGGGATGTTCCTGATCAGGCTTCAGCAATTTCTCTATCCTAGGACAGTCTTTGATGATGATGGAGCAGAGAGTGACTCTTGTTCTATCTAACACATTTAGCTCCTGAATGCCACGCTAAACTGCTACATAGATCCAGTGCTTTACTGTGGATTTGCTAATGCATAAGTGGTAACACATCAGTTGCTCCAAGGGTTAACTGATTTCTCATTCTCAGTAGGTATTACAAAGTTTTGTCAGCATAAACAAAGCTAAGGTCTCATAAGATAGAAATTTGGCTTGGCTTTATTCAAGCTGGCGTACTTAATCAGCACCACCTCAAGGCATTCAGGAACTAGAACTTACTGTGCGGGAAGACTTTGGCGCAGTATTTACTGTGTAGGAAGGGTTATGCCTGCAGACAAGAGAGATCTGGCTGGAAGAAACTCAGGTCATCGACAAAGAAGGATGGTCTGACACAGTGTGAAGAACAGAAGTACACAACCTTGAGAGAAAGATGCTGAGGGTTGTTGAGAGTGCCTTTGGTGGGAGAAGCAAAACAACAAGCTGTTTGGGGAAGGAAAATTCATCCTGTACGTGAAAAAACTACACCACTACTATCTCTTCAGAAGCACTGACAACTGTGATCTGATGGGGTAGTGCAGGAAAAGTAATTTACCATTTAGGTAACCCTGTGTATTGGGTTTGAGTGGCAAGTTTTTGGAGTGCTGGGAAGAGCACAGGGTTGGCTTGTGTGAGAATATGCCAGAAGTTTCCTCCACATTTGATAGAGCCACACCAGGTGGCTCCAAAGAGACCCACGGCTGACCAAGGCTGAGCCCATCAACAACAGTGGCAGCACCTCTGGGATAATGTATGCAAGAAGAGGGATAAACTGTTACTGCACAAGAGAAACTGCAGCCAGAGAAGAGAAAAACAACCATATGTGAGAAAAAAGAGCTCTGCAGTCACCAGGGTCAGGGGAGAAGGAGGGGCAGGGGCTGCTCCAGCTGCTGGATCAAGGATTCCTGTGCAGCCCATGGTGAAGCATCTGTGCCCCCGCAGCCCGTGGAGGTCCATGATGGAGCAAATGTCCACCTGTAGCCCATGGAAGAGGCCATGTCAGAGCAGGTGGGTGCCCAAAGGAAGCTGTGACCCCACGAGAAGCCCATGCTGCAGCAGGCTTCTGTCAGGATCTGTGGACCTGCAGCGATCCCATGGTGGAACAACCTATTCCTGTAGGACTGTACCCCCTGTACCCCCAGTGGAGAGGTTGATGAAGAACAGCAGTATGTGGGAAGGATGTATATTGAAGAAGTTTGTGCAGAACTGTGTGAGGAGTAGAAGAAGTGTGCTGGTGTAGAGGAAGAGTGTGAGGTGTCATCCCTCTGAGAAGGAGGGAGCAGCAGAGACAATGTGTGATTCTGTGACTGCAGCCCGCATCCATCATGCCCCTGTGTCACTAAAGGGGTAAGGTAGAAAATTTGGGAGTTCAGTTAAGTCCAGGAAAAAGGGAGGGGTGGTGGCAAGTTTTTGGAGTGCTGGGAAGAGCACAGGGTTGGCTTGTGTGAGAATATGCCAGAAGTTTCCTCCACATTTGATAGAGCCACACCAGGTGGCTCCAAAGAGACCCACGGCTGACCAAGGCTGAGCCCATCAACAACAGTGGCAGCACCTCTGGGATAATGTATGCAAGAAGAGGGATAAACTGTTACTGCACAAGAGAAACTGCAGCCAGAGAAGAGAAAAACAACCATATGTGAGAAAAAAGAGCTCTGCAGTCACCAGGGTCAGGGGAGAAGGAGGGGCAGGGGCTGCTCCAGCTGCTGGATCAAGGATTCCTGTGCAGCCCATGGTGAAGCATCTGTGCCCCCGCAGCCCGTGGAGGTCCATGATGGAGCAAATGTCCACCTGTAGCCCATGGAAGAGGCCATGTCAGAGCAGGTGGGTGCCCAAAGGAAGCTGTGACCCCACGAGAAGCCCATGCTGCAGCAGGCTTCTGTCAGGATCTGTGGACCTGCAGCGATCCCATGGTGGAACAACCTATTCCTGTAGGACTGTACCCCCTGTACCCCCAGTGGAGAGGTTGATGAAGAACAGCAGTATGTGGGAAGGATGTATATTGAAGAAGTTTGTGCAGAACTGTGTGAGGAGTAGAAGAAGTGTGCTGGTGTAGAGGAAGAGTGTGAGGTGTCATCCCTCTGAGAAGGAGGGAGCAGCAGAGACAATGTGTGATTCTGTGACTGCAGCCCGCATCCATCATGCCCCTGTGTCACTAAGGGGGTAAGGTAGAAAATTTGGGAGTTCAGTTAAGTCCAGGAAAAAGGGAGGGGTGGAGAAGGTGTTTTTAGAATCTTTTTTATTTCTCATTATCGTAGTCTGATTTGTAAATTAGTTAATTCAATTAATTTCCCCAGGTTGAGTCTGTTTTGCTCAAGATGGTAACTGGTGTGGTATCTCTCCCTGTCCAGCTGAGGAGGGAAGTGTCAGAGCAGCTTGGTAGGCACCTGGTGTCCAGCCAGAACCAACTCACCACACCATGTAGGGGCAAAAGCTACATGGTAGATCAGATTCCTGGTGTCAGAACTCACCACCAACTCCCATACACTTCTCTCCATTCTGTGCAGAACAAACAGTTTTAGAGGAATGTTTTGCAATCACCCCCATAAACATGCAGGTGATTGTTTTACCTGAGGGAAAGTCCCTTTCCAGCCCCAAACTCTAAAGTCAGACAGAGTCCAGAGCGCAGAGCTCTGAGTATGTGTTTTTCTTGATTTTTTTAAAAGAGCCTTAATAACTCAAGCTGTAGGTATATTTTTTAAGACTGTACCATTCACTGGGTAATACAAACATTTCTATTAGCAACAGGATTCACACATACAGCATAGATAGAATAGATCAAGTTTTTTAGTTATGAATTCATTTCACTTTGACACAAGTGACACATCTTTTATATTTACGCGTAAGAATAAACATGAAGCCTTGGCTGGCCTTACTGCTGTTATAAAAATTTACTGAGGTAAAGGTCACAAAGCGCTTTGCAAAACATACGTTCTACTGGTATTCATTTAGTGAGGCATAGGGACTTCTGGCCTCCAGCAGGCCTTTTAGCCTCTCCACCTCTCCTGTACTATTTGTTTATCATGGAAAAAAAAAAAATTTAAATCTCAGTGGTAACTCAGAAGGTTTCTTTTAGACTTTTCGTAAACCAAGTGAAGGAGGCAATCACTGTTAAAATAGTTTGGCTTCCTTCATTTTAGATACTGGCACTTGTCATGTACCAAATCCCAGCATGTTGCTTGAGCTATTTGCCAAGAGTAACTTCTGGAAAGATCCTCCACTATTCCAACTCAATTGTCTCTTTCGTTATGCTCTTTATCAGTACTGGAACTCTGGTTTGGAATTACAGCAAAGCCTGGTGAGATCTGCTCTGTGGACATGTGTTTAGCAATTAGATATTAGTAGTGGCTTACAAACTGCTTCCTCATCTGCCCCAGCAGTATTTCAGCTGGAGCTTTGCAAGTGTGCCAGGATATTCCTGGACTGAGCTGCCACAGATGTCTCTGCTGAACCTGCAGTGTTATTGCTTCTGCCAAGATGTTATTGCTCAATAACAACTCATACTGGAGTCAAACATTTCCACAAATTCCCTCTTTCCTAGACTGTCTTTCTCACTGCTGTTTGACCTCAATTAGGGTGACAAGTATCTCTTGCAGGAAGGAGAAATGGTTGTTACCACTAATAATTTCTGTATATTTTATCAGCTGTGAGATTTTCTAAAACTTCTCTATAGTTCCAGTGTTTCAGAAACACATCATGTACCCAATTTACTTCTCATTTGTAGGTTTCAGAAACTTCCAAAGCTGGGAACAGGTTTTTCTCAGACTGGTTTTGCTTACAATTAGTTCCATCCTCCAACACTGAAGGAAAATATACATCAGCTTTAAGGAAGTGCTGTCATATATATTTGAGGAATAGTAATTTAACACAGAAGCATGCAACTGTGCCCTTATACTATGTGTTATCCAAGCAAATTGGAAAACAACACTTTAAACAACTTTTTTGGCTATTTAGATGGGCTGTTGGATCAAGGACAAGAAAAGGAAAGGCAGAATAGACGTAGAAAGACAAAGTGTCTTTAAAACCCTAGTTATCAGCAGATCTGTGGCAAGTTCAGGAGCAAGCAGAAGTTGGATCTTTGCTTGCCATGCAGTGCCCTCTGCCACAAACCCCAAAAGCCCTGTGATTACACTGAAGAATCCCCCTAACCATTTTCTTCTAAATTTTCACATTTTTCTGTATTAAAAATGTCAACAGATGATGTTTAGTTCCCATTTCTCTGTGACAAACCTTTCTCTGATCCTCTTCATTATTCTTACCACCTACACTAGTGTGGCCTCACTACAGTCCCAGAAAATGGTTCCACTTTACAACAGAAGGGGCAAATACCAAAACCAATCAGGCATAACCATTCTCCAGGTAAAGCATCACATGAGAGTTCAATCTTTTCCCAAATTTGGCTCATTGTCTTTAAATGAATCCATTTTCTATTATGCATAAACTGTTTTAATCCCACTTCTTCAGCACTGATGATAATATTTAATGTGGTTCTATACTTAAAGTCCCATATTCCACTGTTCCTTCTAATGTTAAACATCTCTCTAACTCTGGTGTAGCTGGGAGAAACCCTGGCATAAGTTTTTCTAATACACAGATTTTACTCTTTGCATTGGATCTGAGATTCATCATACACCAATCTGGAACTCAGTTCAATTAATTTTTCATTTTATTTTAATGACCCTTCTGGAAAGCAACTCACTAGCATTTGTTTTATTATTATTATAATCTTCCACTGCTTGGCTTCCCCAATCAAAACACATTACAAGACAATTTATTCTCTCTTCATGATTTAGATATGGTTTAATGGCAATAAATGAAACATTATATTATGAGAGCAATCCTCCTCAATCAACAGATTAAATTCTTAGAGACCCAGAGCCAGAAAGCATTTTCAGCTCTATCTCTTACTTTAACACCTCCACATTCATAGAAGGTTCCACTTGAAATAAAATCTGTGTCACACATGAAAACAGTCAAATATGGTCGCATAAATCAGTAGGCAAGAATTCTTGTGAGCACAGAATTGAAAATGCAAAATTTCACCATATCTTACTTTCTTTAGCTTGCCAGGCGTTATTTAGGAATGAAACTTTCCCTACCCAAAAGAAAGTGTCTGCATATCAATCTGGAATTGTAGGAGACAAACTCCTGACTTTCTGGGAGACTATTCTGTCTTCAAAAACCTCCACCCACAAAAGCTGGTTTTGCATATTTAAAAATGGGGTTCCATCTATTTAGAATGAATGATTGAAATGCAAAGATGAGGCTAAAGTAAAAATCCAGAAATTTAAAAATACACGGTACAAGAGAACATCCAGAATCTGCTCTAACTCCATGCAGCTTGAGGCTCTCTTGGATCTCAAAGCAACAAATAGTTGTGCATTTATCTGGGTAATGCAAACCCCCACTTTACAGCATCTGAAGTTACTTGGCATCAATGACCATCAATCACCCCGATTGGGCTGATGGAGTCAGTAAGATTTGGCTTTCACAGCTGCACTGTGATATCCAGCAGGACTAGACCAAGACAACAGCCATCCATAGATCAAGTAGCTCTCAGACAACACAGGAGAGGACCATAGTCTGATTCCTCTTGATGAGATTGCTTGACAATTGCGAAGTACTTTGTGTACTTGCTGTCTTCTAAAAGACATTGAGAACACTTACTAAATAATACATGCACAAGTACAACAGCAGTCGGGCTCTTTCCAAACAGCATTGTCTTTATTGGGGCTGNNCTTTATTGGAGCTGTGATAAAACACAAAAATGTTTGAATCAGAAATGATTGAATGAAAGAGCTCCTATGGAAGGAAATATACAGATACATATAAACAAATATGTAGGTTTTATGGTAGCTTGTAGTCAATTAACTAGAAAGGTAGTGCAATAAAATTGTCCCTAAATTTCTTTATAGAATTGGCAAAGATTGATGCACCCTCGAGTAAGAGACACTGCCAAGCCACTTGAAGCATACTTGAACATGTATGTGTGTAATAGCTATAATGACAGGGCACCATCTCCCGACCTATCACTCACGTTAGAGAATGGATTTTGCCTCCTATAGTGTTTGCCAGACAGACTTAAAACTCAAGAAAACTTAATGTTTACAACTATTCATATTTGGCCCCAGCATTGCCAGACTCTTAACAGAAACATCACGAGAATCTAACACAGGGAACACTCCCCCACAGCTGTGAGCATGCACAGCACAACTGACCCCTCACCTTCCTCCTGCTGCGCCTTCCTCAAACACCACCCATTCTACTCGTTTTCTCCAGGTGAAACCAAGAAGACCTGAGTGTTAGCTAGGAGTGCTGAATAAGGCCTCTTACACAGGCAGGTGTTAATTTGTTCAAATTAAGGAATATCAAGTCATTAGAATATCCTGGCTTGTTTTCACTATAGGTTCATTATAGAAAAGCTGAGTCTAAATTCTCCAATTCTGCTCTGAAGCTCCTTCTATGTAGCTTTTCAACTACATATTTTCCCTCAGATTTGAGATGCTGTTGGAACAAATGAGCCAGAAAACAAGTCTGAGAGGATTTATCTCCAGCTACAGGGTCAACACAACTTTATATACACCTGACATTTCCACCCCCAGTTAAACAAGAACCTGAGCAGAAAAAAAATGTAATTGCCCAAACTAACTTCCATTCACAGACATCAGTGAAGAAACTGTAAGCAGATTAAACTCACGGCTGTGCACCACGTGTTTATCTCTAGATTTCTTTTTATCTGTATGTCAAGTACCATAGCAAGATGGGACATGAAAGTTAATCTTTAGTATCAGTCTCCAGGCCCCAAAAGTTCATAGAGTGAGTAGCCCTTTGTTTCCTACCAGCAGAAAACATCTCTCTCAGAAATAGCTACTTTTAAGGTGCTTTACACAGAACTTCATGATGAGGGGTAATGATGAGGGGTAACCCCACCCCCTCCTCCCTCAAGGGGCATCTGCTCTAGGTTTGGTGGTTTTGTTGAAGGACTAGGAATTATACATGAATGAATTGGACTTGTGATGAATGTAAGGGTTAATTGTATATAAACAGGTTTAGAGAGTTTTCTTTGACCAATTTGGTAGAGAATTGCAGGTTGAGGGTATTTTCCAGTTTTATCAGAGTTAACACACGGATCAATATTCGTTTTTGTTGCGGTCTGTAATTTCTGCCAGTCGAATGGCAGCCGCAGCCTTTCCAGAGAGCGCAGGGGGCTTCCTTGGGGAGGGGAGCTGTTTCACTCCCCTTACCCCCTTTTGGACTGCCCCTCATGGCCCCAGCTAGTTCTCAGCTCTGCAACACGNTGTGGGAAAACACACCGCTACACCTTTTACCCAAGAATTTTTTACTCCTGTCATATTCAATGATTATCTAAGGTAACAGATTTTAAAGACGGATCTGATCCTGGTGAACTTTGCAGGCTTGAATTTTCAAAGACGCTGTAATGAAGGGTTCAATTTCTACAGCAGCTTATGCCGAGGTTAAAACACAGCATTGCAACATCATTATACTCTAAAGCATAAATAAAAGAATGTACATTGAAGGAATGAAGTCTTCAGAGATTTAGTTTGTATGTTAAAAATTAATATAACTAAATAGAAAAGTACAGTATATTGCTCTATGTATAGTTTCTCCCTGAAAGCCACGACCTAATAGGTTTTTCATGAGGTAGAAAGTGAATACAAATTAACAAACAGCAATGCTGTAAAATAACATAAGGCAACTAGAAAGTACTTTGGTACTACTGGTATTGGAGAAACTCCAAAGTGATAGACATTGTGATGATCAGTGAAAACTATTCTTTCATTAGCAGTTGCACATTTCCTGACGTTTGAGAGGGGCTGAGTGTCTGACAACCATACGTACCATTCCACTTGGGGTACCCTGATGTAATGTCAATCTATGGATTAAAAAGAGACACTAGAAGGCAATACAGGACATAATTGCTACTAATATGAGAAAATTTGTTAGGCTAGATCATCAATTCTCAGTTTGGACCACTGCAGAGAGCAGAGACCGTCCTCATTCAGAGAAAAGAACACTCTCAGTATTGCCTTAAGGGCCTTCTTCCATAAAACCCAAAATAGACCTTCTCATTCTTGTCCAGATCCACTGTTGTTGTTGTTGTTTGCTCGTTTTTTTTTAAATAAATCCATTTAATCTTACCCTACCAACCAAGTAGAAGAAAAGCTCAAAAGTAAAACCTGAATGTAAATCAAAAGTTATTAATTCAGGAAAAATACTACAGGGGTGCTTAGAAAAAAGAACAACTCCTTGTCACAGGTATTCCAAAGCTTGCTTTGCATGATTTTTTTCATGCTTATGATATTTCCATGTTATTTGGTAGGCAGGTGTTACAAAGAAAAATAATGATTTCCTTATACAAGCATCTAAATGTGGCTCAAGAATATGCCACAGAATATTGCTTGGTATTAACATTTAGCTCACTGACTTCTATGTTTACTCACTATTCCAAGCAGAAATATGAATGTGACTAGGGTAATACTTCCCTATATAAGAGTTAGTGTCATCCTTTTGGGAAAATAACACCATGGTTTTCAAAAAATTACTGAGTTTTGTTTGCAAGGCTAATTCAAATTCCAATTTTGCCCAGAGCAGTGAATGCTCTTTTTTCATATGGTGACAAACAAAAGCAAAAACATGGTACTATTATTAAGCAATTTACTGAGATGAAAATCAGTTTTATTTCCACCTATACAAAACTATATTATTAGTTCATAATAGAGTAGCATAAAGAAAAATAAATACAAAACCCACTGCAGCAGAGAGACAAATGCCTTACAAAAATACAGTTGTATCTAATGTTATTAGCCACACATACATTATGTTAGTAATTGCATTAACAGAGGTACAAAACACAATCTGCTGGAACACTATTCATTTTGTCTGCTAATGGTAAACAGACTATGTTCTCTTCCTCACCTTCAAGGAGGATTTTAATTTTTCTTTCTGGAAATAATTGTTTCCTTAAATAAACACCTCTTCTTTGCTACACTACTGTCTGATGAGGGACTCCAAGCCAACATATTACCTCTATCTCCAGAGCTTACTTTCCAAAGGAAGGTATTCATCATGTCAAATAATCAGTATATTAAAAAAAAAAGTTATGCATTTAATAGAATATTTAAGTGTGTATAAAAGAAAGCCTGCAGCAATGACACAACAGCACATAAAGTATCTTTACAGATTTTCTTTTTTCAGATATATCCAATTTCAGAACCTGTCTCAGAAACATAGACAATAAATTATTTTATTCTTCCTTATCCACATTAAAAGATTTTTTTCTCATTTAAATCAAATTAAACTCAAAGTCTAATTCAACCATTCCAGAGGAATTATTACACAATATAAATGCCAAATTACCAAACACACACAGGCTGTGCCTTGTCTCCCACAGAATAAAAATACCTCTGCTGATAAGCTGGCTTTTATTAACCTTCAGTCTATATATTCATTGTTCGAGGCAATCATTCAAGGAGAGCAATGAAAACAGAAAAGAGTGAATTTGATTCAAAGCTAAATAAGTTTAGTTATCTTGGCAAAAGCAATACTAGCACAGCTTCTGAAGGAATACTGAGTACTCTACAAGTTACAGCTTAAATTTCTTTATTCTCCTGATGACTGTGTAACAAGATCATTACTTCATGATACACAAACAAATAATATTAAATAACTAAAACAAAGGACTGTTTAATAGTGGTCCCAGTAAAATGATATTCTTCATGCTTCAAAAATACAAAGGAGTTCATCATAGAACCGGTAGTAGGTATTGCTGGGTTTAAAATACTCACCTAATCAGTAAAAACTAATTTCTGTTAAATGACAATTAAGTAAGATAGCAGCAAACACAATAAAGCAGTTTAATCAAGCAGTAGTCCCATATAGATGGTAGAAAAAACTCAGTTTGGTGAATAAATGGTGAGGGAAGGCAGATGGAGAAATAAATGCCCTAAACTTTCACATGCAGCTCCGGAAGAAAAGCATAAGCCAAATACCATGAAAATCCATGAAGTTTAATATACTTGGTTATTTTTATTTTTATCTATTTCTATTCTATTACTAATATCTATTAGATTCTATTGTCTATTTCTATCTATTTTTAAAACACGTAAACAGCTCTTAATGACTGCTGAGCTGTAGCAGTTACTGCTGAACTTGATTGAAGTATTTTTATAGAGAAATCACACCCCTGACAGCATCACTCAGCTGATGCTTGCATTTCTACTGGACCAGAAGAAGCAAGTACAGTTCCCATGCCATGTCACCATCAGTTGTGTCACAAAACAGCTCACGCCGTTACCAGTCAGAGCAAAACAACAAAGGTGGAAAACCCCTAGAGAACAATAATCTTCCTAGTGACAGAGCTGCTCTGCCTTCATCAAAAGCCGGTAGTAAGCCTGAGAAGAAAATTACACCCTTTCTGCCTCCAGAACTTATCATGCATAGTGGGAGAGACTTTTCAAATGAGTCCAGTAAAAACAGGCCCTGTTCACAGGAATAAAGTGCAACGGCACATGACAGAACTACATCACTTTACACCATCACTTGAAAGCACAGTTTTAAGGCACCACTTTCAGGCACCCAACTGCAAGTTAAGCAAACGCCAGCAGCTGGTAATTATAACTCTTTGTGCATAAAATAGTGCTGGCTCCACTATGTGAGGTTGCATAATTCTTGCATCTTCTTCTCAGCTTTTGCTTTTGATTTGTCAGAAGATTTTAATATATCCTCAAATCAATCAAAGTAAATCCATCAAATCAGATGTAAGGGTAAGTTTCAAGATAATACATTCATTTTCACTTGTTAAATCTGAATGCTTGAAGTCTGGATTTGCCTCTTAGTGCCACAGTCTAGTTGACGTGGTGGTGTTAGGTCACAGACTGGACTTGATCTCCAAGGTCTTTTCAAGCCTAATTGGTTCTTTGGTCTACTGTTGCAAATTGCTCTTCTATCCATGTACTCATCCTGAGAGCAAAAAGGGTGCTTTGTTTTGATGATCTAAGCTTTACTACATCATTACCCTATGACCAGGAAGATACACTGGGTTTGAGTAACAGGGAAACACTTGGATCAAAACACCAGCAATTAACAGGCTTCCATAACGCTGCGGTTTGGGTGCTCTGATAATTTTCTTACCCTTCTGTTAATCACATGGAATTCAGCTCTTCATACCCTTGAGTACACAACCGTATGCTTTGAGTTCCTTTTCCTGTAACCCTCTGCCCTGATTTCAGCTGGAATAGATTTAATTTTTCTTTTAGTAGGCTGATAAGGTTCCGTGTTTTGGATTTAGTATCAGAATAATGTTGATAACACTTTAATGTTTTGGTTGCTGCTGAGCAGTGCTTCCTATAAATCAAGGACTTTTCAGTTTCCCATGCTCTGCCCACAGGCAGGTGCACAAGAAGCCAGGAGGGAGCACAACCAGGACAGCTGAGCGTAAATTGCCAAAGGGATGTTTATGCTTAGTATATATCCTGGGGTGACCATTTAGTGCTCATGGACGAGCTGAGCATTAGTCAGAGGGTGGTGAGCAACTGTAGAGTGCATCACTTGTTTCTCTCAGGTGTATTTCTCTTTTCCTATTGTTACGCTTCCTATTATTAGTAGCATTACATTTTATTTTGTTTCAATTATTAAACTGGTTTTATCGCAACCACAAGATTTACTTTTCCCCTCAATTCTCCTTCCCACTTGAGCAGGGGGAAAGTGAGGGAGCAGTTGCATGGTACTTAGTTGCCAGGGGGGGCTAAACCACACAACTTTCCCCTTTTTCCTAGATCCTGAGTCTCACCCTCTCACAAAACAAACACCTGTTCCACACAGTTCAATTTCAAATGGCTGCCCTTCAGACAGCAGCCATTTGAAGAAGGAGAGGCAGAGTTGTGCCTCTGAATTGGATCAAAAATAAGGAATAAAAAGAAGATCCTAAATTCACATCATGCAAGATTGAGGAACTACTGTGATTCAAGTAGGAAAAAAATATTGTAAGGTGTTGCAGTGGGGTGGCTGCAACCTTTCCCTGGGAGACAGCCTTGGCCCATGGAAGAATCAAGGAGACGATATTTGATAGATGTTTCCAGATTTTATTCCCCCTGGCCGCACATGGCCGGAGCCCGGCAGGGACTCCGACAGCGACTGCCCCCCAGAACAGGTCTGGAACAACCCCCCCGGGGTCCCGTGAACACCCCCTTAAGTACAGGATTCCCGCGGGCTACATTCAAACTGACCAATGGTGGACAGAATTTGGGGTACACATGACCAGGGAACAGGGACAGATAAACCCCATGTCCCACGCATCCACTCATGCCCATCCCCCCCTCGGGGGGCACCTCTTCAGTAAGGCAACATGTTAAAGGATCTATGTAAAATTTAGAAAGATGCACAGAAAACTGCCTAAAAAAGGGTTCATCCAAATTAAGAGATACAAAAACCCCAACCAAACATGGAAAAAACTATGCTCCCCCTTCCAACCCAGATTGACTGTTAAGTCCTAAAATTGGCCTAGAGTGCCAGAGAATAACAAAGGTTTGTTATGCTCCAAGTGAAGCTTAATAGCTCAAGAATGATTGAAAAATGGAGGGCAGTTAGAGAAGGCT
>VYZQ01059169.1:0-10643 GCA_013400655.1 Mystacornis crossleyi
AAAAAAAAAGGATTACTGAATGAAACCAAGCCTTCTCTGCCATTTCCATCAGCTACAAAAGCACCTAAAAATGGTAACATAAGGCTCCTTGCTGTGTTCTCTACACTCTTCTGTTGCTCCCTGAGTAGAATGAGAAAGAAAGAATCCTGCAGCAAAGGCCCAGGCTATCAGAAAAGGAAATCACCGGATTTGAAAGTCTGTAAGGCAGAAAAGAGAGAGGTGGTGATCAAGGGGCACAGCAGAAGGGACTGACTGAGCCACCAGAACAAAAGCAGCTCTGCAGCCTCTTCTGCTCCAGTTTGAGTGGCACAGAAAATGTTCCTTTCTTCCCCACTGCTGTCATACATCAATACCTTGCTCTGGACTACTCTAAAAGGCAATAAGCATGTTCAAATCCTGATTCTTCTTTCATACAGCAGAGATGCCACCCAGACAAAACTATTTTTTGCCTTTTCCAAAGGGGTGCTTTTTTTCTCCCCTATAACTCGGTTAAAAGAAACGACATGAGAAACTGTTGTGCTCTCTTCCCAGTTATTAAAAATTACCCTTAAAATTTATTTCAAATGTAATCTCCCTAGACATTCCAAATTACAAAAAAAGGAGTAAAATTTTATTGCACTAAATGCAGGAAAAGTGGAGTATAATACCAATGCAGACTTGATGTACATTTAAAGAAAATTTCAGAGGACATCCATGTCGAATGCAGGAAAACAGAAACACATCTCTGACAATTTCCATCTTTTCAAAGACAAAGTTCACTTTATCTTGGGTTTTCCTTTGCTAACTGAGCTTGTTTCAAAGAACTTCTTTAATTCTTTAACACCTTTAGCACAACTTTACAAGGGACACTTCCAGGCTCACACTTTTCAGGCCTCGGTCACTGTTTTAATACCTGCCTACACTGTTAAGGACAAGGAGTAGTCAACACCCAACTGGTATCAGAATTAAGAACTACTGAGGAACAGCTGGGGACAGCTAAAGCAGGATATCAGCAACTCTGTAAAATCACAGAGCATCACTGGGGGACCACTCAACCACTCCTGGCAGGACACGGGAAATGGGGTGCTCCTGCTGAAGGCATCAGGTGGAGAACTCAGCAGGATCAAACAGAAGAGCTCCTGACCACCCTCCCGAGCAGCTACACGTTGTGTTGTGGGAAACTGCAGCAGTCTAAACAGGTTGAAGTGGTACTGGACGAGTTCCTGAGGGCCAGGCCCAGCAGCACGTCCCAAAGCGTGCTGCAGGTGCGACGCCTGCTCGGAACACGCCGCAGTGACCGTGTGTTTCCATGCAGAGGGGCAGCACTGGGGCTGCCTTCCACCCGCTGCCAGAGCGTCCTGTGAAAGCCAACCCAAGAGCTGCCAACCTGCACCCACCTCACAGCCCAGGGGCCACGTGCCTCCACAAGCAGGGCTGGAAGTCAGGCCGAGCTCCAGCCAGACCCAAGACACTGCTCTCATTTCAGAGCTGTCACACCCTCTGCTCGGCCGAGGCAAGTCGCTGCCTGGCTCTCCATTTGGGGCACACTTCAAATGTTTTCACAGGGTCAGCCATGACAAACAGAGGTTGTTAAAAAAATACACAAAGTAGTTAAATAGAGAGGCTTGCCTCCTGTCTAAACCAGTGATTTACACCCTCTGGAAGAAAGTAACAAACTTACACCCTAAAATAAATATAAAATTATTTAATATAAAAAGAAATTTTTCTTAGTATTTCAGTACTACAAGAACTTAAACACTCAAGTTCAATGCAAGAAAGGTTACATCGTGCTTGTGCTCAAAAATAGGTCTGGATATGCACCTAGAAGCAGGAAATGAATTCAACTTAAGTTAACTTACTGTTGTTTTTAAAGACAGTATTTTTGGAAATACTCTTTAGTAGAATTCTAAATACATTCAACTTGCAATTAAGCCAGAGATCTGAGAGAGTACTAAGGTGACCTGAATACAGCACAACAGATACAATGCTATCTTACATAAATTAGGGTGTAAGTATGTTCACCTTCAGGGAAAGTTGGAAGGCAGCTTTCTATAAAAAGTAAGGACAGATTTAAACACGGCTGTGGAAAGGAGCTCCAGCAAGCAGCCTGTACTCTGCATCACACAACACTGACACAGCAGTGATGCTGGGGAAGGTCATTCCCACTTAAACTGCCACCCAGGGGATCCACACAAGGGTACCTGAAAGCTTTCTGTAAAAGCCTAAAAGCTCTCCAAATCATCAGAAGGGAGTAATACAAAATAACGTGATTTGGAGATAAAACACAACAACTTATTTGGTTTAGGGGAAGTGTTAAAATACTCCTGGAGATTTCAGACTTGTAATTAACTGTAATCTAAAAGCAAAATGCAACTTCTCTCTCCATCAGTTTAGGTCTTGAGTCAAAGAACTGCTGAGGAGGAAAGTTTTAATCGTCTCCTATTCTAGCTGTCAATGAGAGTTGCAACGTTTTCCAGCTGCTTTTTCCAGTTGCTTTGCTCAACTACTTATTCTTTGAGTGAAAAAGCTGGCATTTCTTTGTCAGAAAGTTAAATATAATAATCTATTAGGAAATCTGTTTATTTAACAACAGTGATATTTAATTTGTTGTCATTACTAAGAAACAAAATTTTAAAAAATTCAAGTTGGGTTTACCAGCGCCTTAACACTAAGGTGGAAAAGATGACCTAGCCTTCAAATATATTCCCCACAACTCTATTCAACCACAGGACAGTAATCCAAAACTTAAATGTCTGTCCTAAGATAAGGAATAGTCACTGAACTTTTTCTAAAAAAAACAGATTGTGTTTAAATAATATGAGTTACCCACCTATGTGAGACACAAAAACCCCACTCCCACTGCTACTGATTTCCCATAACCTGAAACGACACAACTGATTTGTGAATACTTGAGTTCAGTGTAGGAGGAGCAGGTTTATTTCCTACCTGTAGTGTACATGTGTCACTGTTGGTTGTCGGTAGCCAAGAATCCAAGTTTGGATGTCTATAGGTTCAGCTTTGGGATATGCAATGGTTGTATCTATCACCCACTGGAGGCCTTTGGATTTGCTCTCTAGGAACAAAAAGCAAATTGCACGTCACTTATTTGAGAGTTATTCAATTTTCATATTATTTCATGAAGTATGAGGCACAAGTAAGACCATCAAAAATCAAACCCACATTACAGAGCATAGAAATACTCTTAAAAAAACTTCAGCTAGACCTAGATTTTATTTTCGTTGTTATTTCTGTTGTTCTTACACACTGTGGTACACAGAACAGAATGAGTTCACTCACCAGGTATGAGTACAGTCACATGACATGTTGGCCCCTAAGTCAGGTGCTTTCCCCCCTTCACCAGAAGGAAAAATCCCAACACAAACATCCAAGCTTTTTGGCCTGCACTTCAAGCACATTTACACCTGGGCCTGTCTAAAAGATCACTGATGGAGCAGCAAGTGATGCAGACCCCTCAAAGGCTCTTAAAAATGTGAGTTGCAGGATAAAGAGGAAAACTACCACTTTCAGGGTGTATTCAGGGCAAGAAGGCACGGAACAGAAGATGGTCAGTTTGCACACTGGGGAGGATACTGCACCCACAAGGTTCCAGGAGAGGCTGACACCAGTACATGTTCATATACTGCTCAGCTTACTCACAAACTGAAAAAAAGATCAAAGGAGGGGGAAATATTTGCTATTACGATTATTCAAGAGAATCAAATTTGTGGGTCCCTTCCAAGTCAGAATATTCTGTGACTCTGCATAAAATCTGAGTATAGGTTACTACCAGCAACAGTCCAGGTCATAAATCAACCCAGCCGTGACCCCTCTCTGGCATGTCTTCATTTCACAGGTTTGCTAAGAGGGAGAGCAGCAGATCTGTAGAGCAAACCAAGAAGGAAGGGCACCTTGCCAAGATGGCACTTTGAGCTTAGCTTGTCAATTTTCTCTCTGTTCTGGAGCTGTCTTGTGTTTGAGGCCACGTTATGCCCCGGCCAGCAGAGTAATGCTCACTTACTGCTTGAGACACCAGCAGAACAACACGCTCATACCACACCAGGCAGTATCTCTGAGGATTTAAAAAGCTGACTATCGGAAACAGCCACCCATGGGCAAGAGCACGTAAGAAGTGTTAGCTTTTAGTACAAAGTACAATACTCTTCAAGCCTGCAGCTGAGAAAGCTACGAAAGAAATGTAACAGAGGTTGACAAGAACAGTCTCAGCACCAAGAACATGTATGGGGATTGACTGTTCACCATCCTTCTCAATACAAGAGCAGACACTCAAAACTCAGCCAAGAGGAAAAGTTTTCAAAGCAAACAGAAAAATGATTCTTTGCGGGGGCGGGGGAACTAGGGGGAATTCCCTGGTAAAGGACATCAAGGATGCCAAGATTTGGGTTCAAGAGGAAATTGAGTAAGTACAGGGAGGGTTAACTGACCAGGCAGAAATCCCCACCTGGCTTGGGAAACCCACCACACAGGAAACTGTCAGAAGCTTGGAGACTATGTGGGAGAAGGATGATGCAAGTCTGCTGTGCTCACACTCTTCTTCTGGAATCCACCTGGAGTCACAGACAGGATGCTGGGCTAGACAGATGTGTGGCCTTGCCCAGAGTCGCCAGTCTAATTTTAGGGAAGCCCTACCACACACCTGAAGAGATCCATGGCACTCAGTCTGAGCAGCACCCTGAAAGCCACAGTTACTGACCCCAGCCAGAACGTACATGCAAGGACTGGCTTGCCAGTTTCTACCCGCGTTTAATTTCATTTAATTTGCATTTAATTTGCATTTAATTTAATTAAGTGTGAAAAGAAAATTACAGCAATGCCATCACATGTATCTACCAATCATTTTAACAAACAGCCAGCGTTTTCTTGGTGTCTGCTCATCAGTGGAGTTGTGCTGCTTTGTTACAAATGCACTACTCCAACAGGGCTAGCTAGACAGCATTCCCTAAAATTTAGGTTATGAATTCTTAGCAGCATGCGACATGCTCTGCCAAAATTTGACCCAGGGCAAGCTGCACAGGTCAAGTTGAAACATTCAGTGGTACCTTCTGGAAATACAGTATTTTAAACCCCTGACAGACACGTGAAATGAGAACTGGAAGCTGCCAGCTTGCCAGCATCATGACAGAGTGCTTGTCAAGTCTCTCTTAAGAAAAGCACTAACTACAGACTGCTTCATTTTAAAAGTAGCAGTGAATCAGAGAAGAGCCAATATGAAATTAATATTAAATCAACAGAAGTATTAATTTAGAAATAGATTTTGAAACAAAGTCATTCAAGTTATTACTTTCCCAGATGTAAAGCAAGAATGGATTAAGACAAGTAAATTGCCTAAGTGAGTAAGCAACAAAGATCCTTAATTGCAATTAAAAAGTGCCAGATGAATATGGGCACATTTTCTTATTATTTACAGTAAAGTGTTTCAAAATAATTTATTCAGTATTTAGTTGTATTTAAAGCTGTTCTTTCAGTGGATAATGGTTTGCACTTCATTAAGGGAAGACTCCTGCAGTTCTCTGCTGTGCTGATTTCCTACCTTCTCTTTTTGTGGAGCAGAGCTGCTGCTGCACTGGATTCCTTAGTCCAGCTCCAAACTCACCTCCAACCCTTTTCAGGGCAGGGTGGGGAGAAAAAATTCTGACAGCCCACCAGAAACCCCAGGCCAGAAAAAAAAATTCTGACAGTAAAATCAGCCTCTATAGACCTTCTTTTAGAGCAAGCAGGTGTTAGTGCAGCTACCTCCACGTGCTCTCAAATCACAGTATTTGTGCATGCTCTGGTTTAAAATAAGCCTTACATAATCATCCAAGATATCAGACTGCCAAAAAAATAGAACTCACCAAGGACTTAAGAAAATTAATTTTGAAATACATCTTGCTATCTTTTTTGGGGGGGTTATACTGTGTTGCAACCTGTTCATGAGCAAATTTGTTTTGAAGCCAGGGAGCTCTGACAGATCCTAAAACTGGAAAAGAAACTGACAACTGCACAAAACACAGAGGAGTGGTACCTAAGTATCTCCAAGGATGCTGCTTTCAGGTCTAAGCAGACCTCTGACCAAGAATAAACCCTATTATTTTCTAAATGGAGCACATTAACAGGAGCTCAAACCAAAGACTGCTTAATTAGTTATAGTGTGGTGTGAGTCTCAGGTCTGGCATTTAGAGCTGAGAAATCAGGGAGCTGACTATACCTGTGCTCAGGAACTCCTCTTGCCCAGCTTGGCTTGGCCATCTCAGCCACACGTTTCTGACAGCCAAACTCTTCCAGCTTTCTACCTACCCTTTAAAGACACTCTAATCTTTCATTTCTCGTAGTTGCCGAAAGACTGAGCAGCCTGACTGTCAGACACTTGAGCAGAAGAAGCTGCTGCAGAGGCCGTATTTAAGCTGATCTCTCCAAGCACTGTGGTGTCAGTCTGCTTGCCACTCTCAGCACAGGTGGAAGATTTTGATTTCTCCAACTGCTTCAAAATGTTAAGAGTCTGACTCTTTTTAAATAGTACATAAACGTTCTGAGCAGGCTCACAGGCACCCACCCGACACAAGAGCACCCAAACCACACAGCAATGATGTATCTTAGTGAATGGTACACACTTGCCTTATGAGTGCTAGGACAAAACTGAACAATCACACGGAACAGCAGCTTTCTGGCCTACACAAAAAAGATCAAAAGTAAAATTTAAACAGCTTCCTAACTTGTTTGTTGTCTGTGTTTTGGGGTTTTTTTCCAAATTGTCAGCAGAGGCAAATCTTCACAATTATTTTCTTCACTGTGGATTCAGTGATATTAAGTTGCTCCATATTTACTTAAGAAGCAACTTATCATCCGTGTCTTCAAGATACTCCATGATCTGTCATCCTCCAAAGTCCTCTCACAGCAGATGCTTGACTGTCTACAATCACAGATTTATTGGGGTTCAGAGCTTCTCTTCATTCCCTCTCTTTGTCCTCCCTAGGGTTGCTACTTCCTAGGGTCAACTCAGGCTACAACACCAGATTAGACGATGTGCAGAACTCCTCAAACCCGCCAGCAGACTGTCAGTATTTGCAACTGAGGAAAAAAACAAGTCATAGACAGATCTCAGCAGGAAACCTTGCCTTCAGCCAAGCTCTGGATGGTGTCACACTGCCAGACTGGATCCAGAGTGGGAAAGAATGCACCAGCCAGGTGTGGACCTGAGACCGGCAGCTTGCACTTGAAAAAGAAAATATTTGCTAGCGTTCACCAGTATTCAGGTGTGGTTTCCTGAACACTCACACCACTCTGAATGCAGCCAAAGGAGGCTGTTGGCTCTCTGTGCATAACACTCTGTTCTTGTAATGTGTCCCTTGTTCTCTACTTGTCCTTGTGCGATCAACTGGATCACTGACCTCAGAATTAACTTTTTTCTCCAAAGATTAACTCTCAGACTGAACATCTTACTCATCAGTCCAAGATCCTGACATAACAAACCACCTGGAACAAAACAAGAAGCCCTTTTTCCAGGGGGAAATAAAAACAACCATCAAAAGCTTATGCACATGTTATTCAAGTCACATTCCTCATGTAACAGCAAATCAGAAAGTTTGATTTTTAAAAAATCAATTATGGAGTTCAATGTACAGCCTTGCAGAAATGAAAATTGAATTTCTCTGAGAAACAGCATCAGAACTGAATGTACGCTGCTGCATTTGAGAACAGTAAGGTAAGATTTCAGTATGACTCTAACTAAGCTCACAGCAACCTCTTATCAGACAACACACTGCTGCCTCGTAAAATAAAACAGAATTTTTAAAAACACACTAGAGCAAGTTTGATCAAAAATAAGCTCTGGAATGTGCATCTTTGAAGAACAATAGCTCCAAAATCCTTCGAATTGCCAGCTTTCAGCATTTAGAACATTTTGATAGCTCTAAAACTCACAAAATCGACTCTTGTCAACTGAAAAAACACTGTATTTGCAACCACGTCACAGACTAAGTGTTATGCTAAAAAAAAAATTCCAAACCCTAAACCTAAAATACCCCTGCAAACACACACCTGGGTCACTACAGGGTTAGGGTGATGATGACTATTCATCAAGTATTTTTATGCTGCCCGTATTTCTATCCTGAACTAAAACCTTCTTCTGGAACGTGGGGGCTGGCAGCAGTGCCGGCCCATCTGTCCCATCTGGAGGCTTTCATCAGACACCAGAAGCACCTCAAACTCTCTTTCCAGGGATAGACACCATTTACCTACATTCTCTGCACTGTTTACCTTCAACAGTGGTCATGCTATCAAATGGCTCTACTACCTTTCCTACGGCTTTCCATCCTTCTATTTCTTTTGGAATAGAATTACGTAATTTTGTTAAATTTAGCTAGAGTTTCAAAAGGCAGCAAAAGTAACAGGCATTTTAGTAACTTAATTCAGTGTTTACCAGCAATAAGTTGAAGTTCACTCTGATGAAGGTTGGTACTTGGGATTTTAAATGTGAAAGAAAACTGCTAAGAGAAGGAAATTAAAGACAATAGAGGCCGCTTGTCCTGGAAAAGCCACTATTAAAGAACTGATCAGTTTATGTACAAGAATTATGAAACAGTATTAATCCATCTAGCTCAGGAACATTTGTTCTTCCTGTCACTTTCAGACGAAAAATCAGCTACTAAACTGTGGGAAGTTCATTACTAGTATAAAAACAAACTGAAAAGGGGATTGGATATTAAGAACATTAGTATCATAATTAAGACTAATGAATCTTTGGGGACGTTACTGAACCTTGCATTTCTCAACATAAACCCACCTCTACCGAAAGGATGCCATAAATCAGAGACCTAACAGCAGGACAGATGAGGTAGCATTGAGCTACAATTAGCCCAATTCTCGTACTACAACTCAAAGGCCACAGCTTCAGTGACATGTGACATACAAAAGCCAGCTGGGCTGAGGAGCTGGGGCATGACATGATCAAACAATTGTATCTGACTTGGTTTGTGTCAAACTGCGGTAACAGTATATTAAGGACGAACCATCTTTTATTATAGTTGCCTCTGTCATCTTTTCTTCTTTCACCCAGCTTTACACACCACTCCAGCTGAGAAAGTAGAATGGTATCAAATTTACAACAACATAAAAGCTACAAGGATCATTTAAAATGAATTAAGCACTAATAAAATGAGAGCAGTCAAGAACAGAACTGTGTACCATGACTCAACATAACATAGCTACTCAGGAAACTCAACAGGAAGGGGACATAATTTTTGATGAGGAGAACTCTTCATCTACAAACCAATTTAACTAAAATCAGGTGGGAGAGGATGGTGAATTCCCATGAGTATCAAAAAAGCTTCGTGGAAACAAGAACATAGGGAGAATAATAAATAATGGAGTAGAAAGCTTATTATAGTAAGCTGAATAATTTGGCAACCCAGGACTCCAGGAACATTGTTAAGACAGTACAGAGCACAAGAAGTGCTGCAGATGAAAAATGTGTCCAGCAAACCATGAAGTTCAAGTGTGATGCTTCTGATAAAGAAGCCACTTCCCAAGCAAAGGAGTAGAATTTTAATGTACAAAAGGTTTACAGGCAGTCTCTATGCAAGTCACTGGCAAAAGCTTTACTGTATGCACTACACCTGGCTCTAGCCCCCACATCTCAACGACGGTCACATGAACAGCAGGGAAGCTGGATTTCACTGAGATGGGTTTTTCATGTGATTGAAAACAGGGAAAGATAGAAGAGATTAAAATTAAAAATGTTCAATAACTTGTTAGGCTTCTAACTTTATGATATAACCTTATCAGTTTATACAACTGTATTTCATTCAACTGAACCAACATTTCGTGACGTGGCATGAGAACAATAAAAGCATTCAGAAAGCCAAGGATTAGAGGAAGAATCTTTCATACAAGATACAAATCAAGAGCTAAGATTTCATACATCTCTAAAAGGGAAGTTTTACAATGCTAGAAACATTCTTGTGAGCTTAAAAGAAGAGAGGACATAAACTACATCAGTGTCACTATGTATCAAATACTGCTTCTTCCTAGCATATAAAATTTACTTTCACTTTTCTTTTGCATCCTTTTTTAATATGTTTTCAAGTCCATTACTATGAAAGAATGACAGCTAAACCCACACATTTCGTTCCTATTTTTGCCCAATTATCTTTCCTTGAATAGGATGGACAATATGGTTCCATTTAATTTCTGAGATAATTCCTTTGCTTTATTACCCAGTTAGGTCAACTACTACCAAATGCTCATTTCTCTAAAGTCTGAATCATGCCACTGAAAGAGGAAACAAAAAAAAGGAAGCCAGTTTCATGTTCAGCTAAGTTGACTGCAACCTAAGAATTGGAAAATATAAAATTGGTATTTGACAAGCACTTTTGGTCTCCCCCCAGAACTAGAAGACTTGTAATTAATTTGGGGAACTTCTTACTCTTCATATCTTTCTGAGACAGCAAGAAAAAGAACAGAGCAGGCCAAACTTTTCTCCTCAAAAAACCCCAAACTTTTTAACGAGGATCAGGGTATTCAGTTTCTCTCTTTTAAACCTAAAATGTTTTATGACAACAAGAGCTTTCTTCAGCCTTTCTTTTCTGAATGTAGCCTAACAGGAAACATTTTGATGCACTCCACAGCTTGATTTTTCAGCTTGTTTTAAATAGAGAAACTGAAAGATC
>VYZQ01059169.1:18003-45170 GCA_013400655.1 Mystacornis crossleyi
TGTCACTCTCACAACAGCAATAAAACTAGAAAATATATAGAATGAGGTCCTTTATGATTCAAAATATAAAGCAGCAGAGGTGCTACACTTCTCCCTCAAGAGTAGAATTAAATAGCTGCCTTTTTGTAATGTAATACAGTTTTGCAATTTAAGCCAGGGCAGAGCAGCCACATGTATCCCTGAGAATTTAATCAAATCCTGCTGCTTGTCCCAGGCAAGCAGCACAGTAGGAAGGCAAAAACACAGGTTGAGTCAATCAATTCACTTTGACGATCACTTCTTATGGGACAGAGAAGGCAGATACTTTACCTGTTCAGTCCTGTGAGACTTAAAATAGGAGAATTACTCCCAACAAAGTAAACAACAGAAGGGAGAAGCTTCTTTTCAAACAAGGTCTTTTCCCTCTGTCGCTCCTACATGCAGTTTTTGAGAGGGGTAGGAAGTGGGTCTCCAAAACTGGAAAATCCAGTGTCCCTTACATACTCCTAACCATAGGCTAGGCTGCCTTTTCTCTTGCCTGTGTTAGGAGGCCACATCAAGACTCATTCAAGTTCAGTGAACTTGAATTCATGCAACACCGTACTCTTCCATTTACCACTACCAAAAAAAGAATATGAAGGACTGTGACATTTCTCTGGTGGTCAGATGATCATTCAAGCACCTTCTGCTCTGCATCTTTCTCATGTATTTTGAGACAAAGACAAAGGAAAATAGCCTAATAAAGATGCCATCCTAGTATCCCTTCCTGTACGCCAACGGTATTCCTTACTAGATGCTACACATCCAAAGGACCAAAGGTGCACCATGTATTTGTGAGTGACAAAAGAAAAATTAGTTTCTAGATACAATTCCTTACTTGAGACTAATATTGGTAAAATCATTTATCCTACAGCTATCTCCAGGCCTATGTTAAATAAAAGTGAGGACCTTAAAGCAAAATTCTTCTCTGCAGACATTAACATTCTTTCCATTTCAGTAAATTAAAAGGTTTTACGGAGGGAAAAACAAGAAAGCAAAGGTGTGCCCTAAGGACTAGAGTTTAAAAAAGCATCATTGAGAGGTGTTACAGCTCTCCAAGGCACTACAATGAGCTCATGCCCACGCATCACCCAAAGGTGACAGGCTGGCGTAGGGAACCACATCCTTTGATAAAAACACCACCAAAATTTCACTAATGACGATTTAGCCCGCAGCAGTACTCAGGCCTGCCAGTGTTCATCTACTACTTTGGCATTTTGACAACTATTGTTCTATTACACCAAGCAGAAGTTAAACCAACATAATCTATTTTACTGGAGGAGAAAAGCAAGCTTAATACCCTGCTTCACCGGGAAGAAAACGTGTCTTTTGAGGAGTCCACACTGGTTCCAGATACTCTACGGCAATCCTGGATGAGGAACTCCTGCCCAGCAATGCTAGTGCTTCTCCTTTACCATACCACATACTACTGTCTTTTTCTTTAGATGATGGTAGGTTTATCCTGCAAGTTGATCACTGCTCTTCAGAGTCTGAAATCCATCTCACCTTGTTTTAGGTGACACAGAACTTCTAACTAGCATCCCTGGGCTCCCTCAGTCTTTCCTGAGAAGGAGTGATGAGATTTGGTCAAAGATGAGCGTGACAAGTTATAACCAGGACACACACGGGCTGCTGTGCGTGAGCTACAAAGAGACAAACTTCAGAGCCCAGTGATCTTAAATCTGCCTGTAAGCCCAGGCAATGGTAGCAAGTACAGAGAGAACGTATTTTTATGTATGAATTAATATATACACATACACTAACATATCAAATCAAAAAAGCAGTTCAAAGAATAGGACACAGTTATCTTGTTTGCAATCAAAAGGCAAATGAGATTAATGGATATTCGTTTGATTCTGCTACCAAGGGCGGAATAGAGGACACTGCAAAATTTTGTTGGTAACTCTTCTATTTAGTGACTCCTCTATTTAGTAGCCTCAGGAATGAAACAACACTTATGAGATGAGCCTCTTATCGCTCACATTTGAAGGAGGTTTAAACAAAGACACTCAGAAGTGTTTTGAACACATAGTTGTTGATGGATTCAAAGAACTTTTGGATGTCACTTCAGGTACTTTTTCCATCAGGCTTCCTGGTTAAATAAGTTCAGAAGCTAGAAAAAGCTTTTACCAACTACGTAAAAAAAAATAAAAATCTAGGTGTTTCCTATTACACAGGCCCACTTTCACTTCAGTCTATACAAATTTCATAACAAAGCAACCTGGATAGACTGATTTTCATCCTTCAAGCATCTCTAACTTAACAACGGAACCTGGGAGAGCACATCTTGAAATCTGCATGCAAACAGCTGCAAGCTGCACTTTTGTCTCCACTGCACCCTTCCTGCCACTGCCTTCTGTTCCAAAAGAGAAAAAAACCCCAGATTTATCAGTCCTAATCCAGTCAGAAAGCAGTAACAGCAGCATTTAAACCTACTTCTTTTTGTTAAATACATAACCTTCAATATTTATGAGACCACAATTTACTTAAGGAATTTTTTTTAACACTTACTTTCACAAAGAAATTGGAACAATTTCTCAAACTTTATAAAAAGTGTAATTAGGTCACTTCTGGTCCTCCTGAAACTTTGCTGTTTGGCTTATATTTTGGTATAATGTATTAATCAAACAATGCCAATCCAGTCCTTCTACAAAAATTCTAATTTTTAGCTGAAGTTCCACTTCTCTAATAAGAGATCATTTTTTTCTTATTCATGTAAGTGAATCTAAAAAACCAGAAGTATCTCAGCACATGTATTTTATCTAACTGCTTGGTGAGATTCAATTTACTTAAAACGGACAGGCTACACTATCACTGGTATGTAAGTATTTACAAAATACTACAAAAAAACACCATCATGGCTCCTGACACGACCCTTGGGAAACATGGTCAAGTTCCAAGACTGTCTCATGAGTTCACCTCACTACACAGAAAAACCCAGAACTTTAAATTGAACACTTCTGATGTCTTAAATGAACTTTTTTTTTTTTTAAAGCAGCATTAAGTGCTTGCAGATTACATCTGCTTTTGGTCAGTACTGGCTGGCAAAAGCAAGCAAAAGACATTTTGGACTGGCACAGGATTAACCCTCTTAAACAAAAAAAAAAACCCTGAAAATTACTATCTTGCTGACAGATGAGTATCAAGCTTGCGAAGGACTCCATGTTAATGGAGTTAAGGTTAAACTGGATTTAAGGAAAGCTGACTAATTTAAGCATTTGCATACTGCATAATGACTATTTCTGGACAGGTAGGTTTATTTTTTTTCCTCCAGTACTTTCACAGTCACTCTAAGTAACGACAATTCTTTTCTCTTTAGAACGATGAAGCATGCTATTTAAAAGCACCTGATTCAGCAAGTTCTAGCAAGGATAAACTATCCTGATCTTCCTCAGTATTTTCAGCCACTTGTACTACTCCTGCTGTATTTTAAGCACAGTGTTTTATTTCTTTATTAGCTGAAAACAAAGCCTTACTAGGCTCTGGACATGCACATTCCAAGAGCAACGACGTCAACTACTTAAGGGAAAAAATAGTGATTTTAAGGATTTTCTGCTTTTCTGAAAACATGCAAACCTAGTAATTTCCATGGTGAAGATTATTTGTGATCTCAATGCCTTCCTCCATTTTCAGCATCTCCTACATTCACTGAAACTTACTCTGTCTTGACTGAAACTTTTAAGCTATGGGGTCAAATGGTATAAATATGATTTAGATTTATATCTATAAACGAGTGGTCAAGACCATATGCCATACATACCCACAGGACTACACTCTCACAGTGATATCTTTATCACAAGATTGTCCTAGGCACTATTTTGATGAAGGGAATGAAAGAGTTTTATTCTGTCGTTCTACTCATTTGGGCACAGCATGGAATACATATATCCCCAACTTCCTCAATTCCAAAAGAAATGAAAGCAATTAAAAGTACTTTTAAAACAGTCTGCTCTAGGCTAGAGTACAAAGAAAGAAAGGAGTCTGCTCCATCTTGAGTGGCATTTTCATAATCTGTGAAGTTGGGTTGTTTGGCAGGTTTTCTCATTTTTTTTTTAATCAGCTCGGCTGTTGTAAGTAAGATCTGGAAAACTTTCTAAAAACTGGTAAATCACTGATAAAGGTAAGCGTATACTTCACTGTATTAATTTGCACTAAGAAAAACAGTGCCAGTTACACATTGTGCGGAGGCAAGAAAAAGCAGTGCTTGTTTCCTTGTTCCTTCACCATGTGATGAAGGAAAGCAACACTAAGACACTTCAAGAAAGAAGACAACACTCAGACACAGCTGATGCATTTTTTCAGCTTGACAGGTATGCTTCCCACCCTCTGTAGCCTAACCATGCACACATCCCCTTCTTCCTGATTTGTACTTAAATTTGATCTCCTGTTTAGATTCCATACTCTGGTTTCCAATCCTTAGATATGAATTTTCTCAACAACAATGCAAGAAACAATTAACCTTAGTTATACTTCTCACCAAGAAATGCTTAAGGTTTGTGAAATAAGAGCTCAAGCAATTTTGACCTTAGCCAGGTAGCTCAACTTTGGCATGCCCTCACTCCTACCAAAATCCCATGCACAGCATGCTCTAACTTTGAGAAAAATTCCATGCTGGAATAAAGTCATAACCAAGAAGCTAGACCTGTGTTGGTCTGAGCAAAGTTGGCTGAGTGACACAAGGGCATGAGGCGAGAGGAAAAAGTCAAGTCCATGATTACCTGCAAGGAGATCTGCTTCCCTCTGCGTTAACCTCAGCTGGATGCACAGTGACTCAGCTCACATCTGACCTTCTCCAAAGACAACATTCGGGGTCTATACCTGCTCCAAGCTACCGCTGTCACTTTGGACCAAATCCAAACAAAAAGCTTCCTACTGAGATGATCTGGGGGGTTAACACCCCGAAGTGAGCCATTAGGGCCGCGCACAGATGCGAGCACTCCCGGGGGAACACAGCACACGCAGCAGCCACCCCAGGCCCCGGATGTAGCCTACCGTGCCTTTATCCTGAAGGCACATCATCAGAGTGCAGACGTCACCCGTCGCTTGGTGGTTCACCAGTACCATGGCTTCATCTTCTGACACTGCTTTAACGTCATCACCCCATTCCACTACTATTAAAAATAAAATAAAAAAAAAAAAGGTAAATTTAACAATGAGCACAGGGAAATTTTTCTATCAATAAAACAAAACCACCCCGCACCCAGACTATTATCATAAAGAAAACTACATGCTACATGTCAATTTAAATTGGCACATAGCGTAAGGCAGGAATATTAGCAAGACCATTTTTCCAAGCAGGGGGTATCCAGCTTAGTTTTAAATTGCATGCGCAGAATAAGAACAAAACAAAAATACTCTACCAGAACATGTGCACAGAGATTGATCTCTTTGTGTCATTACACCATTCTATATTTAGGGTCTGAAAATTACATAAGCTTTTTGACCCGGCTTTCATATTCATCTATCTCACCTCATTAGATGAAAAAGAAAATTATATTGTCAACAGTGGGTTTTGCTGGCTAGGTTTGTTTGCTTTTTTTAAATTTCGCAAGTTTTTTTCATTTCTACACTCACTATTATTATTCCACTCCAGTAAAAGAAAAACAAAAAAAATCTGTATTTGGATCATTAGGTTTAAAATGCTACATTAAACAAACTCATTCATTCAAACCTAAACAAGTTAGCTGTAGGCAAGAATGTGGGTTCAGTAAATGCTGCTCAGATGACAGAAACTATTAGTCACCATTTTGTGGACCAGAGACCAGATGCTCCAATGGCAAGAATGATGTCAGAAGGAAGATACAGTTGCTGATCATCCACCACTTCCACTGACTATCAAAACCATGCTGAGATAAGGAAGAGGGGTTAAAATTGGTAGTTCCATCATCACTGAGTAACTTAGTGGAGAAAGAGCAGACTGCCTCCCAAAGAACACAGGACGGAAAACTAGGAAATGTGTGTTGTAAATTAAAAACCAGAATACGCCTAATGCTGCTGCTGGGGCAAAGAGACAAGTGAGTAGAGTCTGTCTTTCTTCATTGAAAGGGATGGACACTGCAGTGCAGGGTAAAGTGAAAGGATGGACAGGCAGAGGAGCTCTGTGAAGTTCCAAAAGAAAAATGAGGTGCACTGCCAGTGCGTGTAGGATGTAACTATTTTTCTGTGTTTCTTCAGTACCTTAGGTGGTTCTTACTGGCTATTATTTTCAGTTCTGACAACAAAGGAAGTATTTCTCCTGCACTACCGACTCTTTTGTACTGTTAATAGTTCTTGAGGCAGTGCAAAACTCGCAGCACAGAACAATTACTTTACTACTATCTCTCTTTTAATAGATAGTTTAACTGATGCAAAGGTAATAGGCTACACGTTGAAGACAAGAAGCATTAACCCATGCATAGCTTCCCTGTCCTTCAAGAAATCAATTAGCATCACACTTTTGATAATTGCCACTTTATTACTTTTTAACAGCTCCCAAATTAGTACTGAATTGAGACTTGAACACAAGTAAAAAAATAAAATGCTGTATATGGTCTCAAGTAGCTAAAATCAGACTAGAGATATGAGGGTGAAGAGGACTATTCATTCCATAATGTTCAATCTCCTTTCCTTTCCCTGGGAAAGCTAAGCACAGATATTTTCTTATTTTTCTCACTAGGAACTTGGAAGAACCCGTTTATGCCTCCTCCTCACTATGTGCAAATTCCCTCCAATGTCCTCTCTAACTCCATGAAAGTTGGAAAATACTTGGCCATAGCAGTCATAGTTGACTGTGCCCCTTCTTTATCAAGTATTTGACGTATCTGCGACAGCAGTATCCCACAGAGCAAGAAACTAAGATGAAATGAGAATTGTTTTAAAGGGAAATGAATTAACCACGTACCGACTTTGAAATTATTACTTCAGTGTTTCTATTAAGCAGCCAATATACAATAGTCTTACTGAAATGTGGCTTTCTAAAAGTAATAAAAACTAAGTACTAAATATATCAAGTATCTACAAAATCAGGCACCTACAAATCAAGTACCTACAAAATCTCACAAATAGCTAATTGTTTCCAAATAAAACTCTTTTCTTTCTAGATCACCCAGAGAAAATAAACGCATTCCTTTACTATAGATATTTCCCTGGAACACAGCAATTCAATACTAATAATTTAAACTGTAGAACAATTTAAAAAGAAACTTCCAAAAATGATTCAGAGATCTAACTTTACATTGGTTCATGACTGAAAAACACAAGCCATGAGAAGGAGCGCACAAGTGACAACTAAAGAGGAGAACTTATGAAGCTTAATTTGCTATAAAAAAGTACACTTTTAACATACTAGGTGATGACTAATGTCTGACTTTGAAACTTTTAGATAGGCCTCAGTTAAGGTAACACAGAGAAAAAAGCTTCTCTTGTTGCCTTTTTAACTCACTGTTGCTAAATACAAGAGAGTATAAAACAAACAAGCAGCTTACAATGCACTAACGGGTTTCGGCCAAGAAGTAAGAAAAAGGTGGGCTCTGTTATGCCACTCCAAATGCAAGGTGAAGAAAAATGAAGTTTGATTCAATTCTTCAACTGGTTTGCTCAATTAATTTTACCTATCAACCAGCCAGGCTAACAGCTCAACTTGTGCCGCCCAACTGACAGGTAGTGGGTTATTACATCACAGTGTATCAGCTGGCCTTTCTCTAGCTTCCTTCCCCTGTCATTCCTCCTCAGGCAATCAGGCTGTCTCTTGTGCTTAATAACGCTTTATGGTCAATTGATTGACCTGATTATCAAGGAGAAAAGAATCACTTTGTTAAAGTCCTTCACAGAGCATTTCTGGATTGAAAAGAGAGCAGCAAACCATGAGAGTGTGCAGAAGAACTACTGCTGTTACTACAGTTTTTTAAAGAAGAAAAAACCAAATCCTCAAGGCTCTCGAATTTTAAGTTCACAGTGTCCCTTTAAATTCAGTGGGGGAAATAAATGCTTGCCTTCAATTATCTCCCCACTCTGAAATTTTCCAAAGGAGAACCTTTTGCTTTAAGAAATACTTGCACTATTACATTCCTCCACTGCAGCTGGAAACACTGAAATCAAAACCTCAGCTGCATGGCAGCAGAACCAACAACACTGCTTTGCTCCACTGTAAGAAGACAAAAAAAAACAGCTCTAAGACAAATATTTGTCACTCGGGGGCCTGAGATCCAGCACACATTCCTCCACAACTTCTTTCTATTGCCAGAGCACATTTTATAAGGACACCAGTTCTGTCTACAGCCTGACAATAATTAGGTTTCTGCAAATGCAGTTTAACATAGTAAAATAACACAGAGGGAGAAAAGAGCAGGAAATAATTTTAATGTGGCAAGACAGAATTGACTTAGCTGTAAGAGAGACTTCACTTGTGACTTAGGCTTGTGAGAAAAAAAGAAAAGACTTCTCCAGGAAAGGATGAAGACAAGTTTACTTGCAATTACATGAGCCCCAAGACAGAAATATTTATCCTTCTCCCCTAACAAGAAGTAGAACATCAAGAAAATATTTCATCTAATGAGCTGCAGATTTAGCTTTTTATGAGCTAATCTTTGCAGAGCTTAAAGAAGAGAACTGAAGTAATAACTTTTTTTTCTGTATTTTTACTGAACTGTTACTAGCTAATGAGAGTTCTCAGAACACTTGGCTATTTGTAATCATGTCCTTAATGTAACTGTGTGCATGCAAGTGATGCTATGAATAAATATTCAAGCACTTTAATTACAGAACGTCACTAGGCTGAGCAAAGAACTACTAACCTAACTAACAATTCAGTAATTTATTTTATAGTTTTGAATATACCTGGAAGAATGGCAGTTTACTGATCTGTGCAACTACCCAGACATTAATACGAACAACTTCATTTTCCATACTGTATTTTAAAACTTTAAAAACACTCTGAAATTTTCACCATCTCTTCTTTGTTACAGTCAGCAGTTTCACTACAGTGTGTGCCCTAAGAATTGGCACAGATCTTTTTGGCATCATAACAACTTAAGTCATAATTTATTATTTCAAAAGGCACTGAGTTTTAAAAGACTGACATTTTATGGCAAGGTCTGGGAAGCAACTGAAAGTGTTCTAATCACAACTACTGAAACACAAACCATCTGAAGTTACTGTATACGTAACTGATTTGGATATCCACTTTATTTGCTAATCAGACTGGAGTTTACACAATATTCACAACTTTCTGTAGAAATTGGGAGAAGTTAAGAACTTGCATTCCATAACTTTCCACAGAATGGATAAGGTTGGAAGGGACCACAGTGGCTCATCTGGTCCAACCACCCTGCTCTGGCACATGGCACAGGATTGCATCCTGACAGTTCTGGAACATCTCCAGTGTGGGAGACTCCACAACCTCTCTCTGGGCAACCTGTTCCACTGCTTGGTCACTGCACAGTAAAGAAGTTCTTCCTCATATTCAGGTGGAACTTCCTGTGCATCAGTTTCTGCCCACTGTCCTTGTCCTATTGCCTGGCACCACTGAGCAGAGCCTGGTCCATCCTCTGACATCTCCCTTCAGATACCTAAGAAAACTCATGAGGCTCCCTCTCAGTCACCTCTCTTCAAACTTCCCTCCGAAGAAAGTTGCTCCATCATCTTTGTTGCCCCCCACTGGACCAGCTCCAGTAGCTCCATGTCTCTTTTGCACTGAGGAGCCCAGACCTGGACACAGCACTCCAGATGTGGCCTCACTAGAGCAGAATTGAGGGACGCGATGACGTCCCTCAAGCTGCTGGCAATGCTCTTCCTAATGCACCCCAGGACACCTCTTCCCTTCTTGGCACAAGGGCACTGCTGGCTCAGGGACAGCTTGCTGTCCACCAGGACCTCCAGGTCATCCTCTGCAGGGCTGCTTTCTGGCTCCCAGACCGTGCTGCTGGTGCACAGGGTTACTCCTCCCCAGGTACAGGATCCTGCCTTTTTAGACCCATCCGCAGTTTATCTTCCCTTCTGATCACTCGCGTCCACGTCACAAGACTTCGAGAAAACTTGTTCCAAGAAGCTGCAGCCTGGCAACTCTTAGAACTGAACAGAACCACCTTTAGTCGATTGCCTGGAAACCTTCAACAACAAATAAACAGCATTATTGAGGCATGGCCTTCCTCAAAAGCTTTTTAGCAGAAAGAATATTATTGGTAGGTATTCAGCAGTGACTAACGCCTGACAACCAGGTTTCTATGTTTTAAACATTTCCCCTCTTACTCAAGGCATTTACGTCTGGCAAGTTGCAATCCTGCTTTACTGTTATTCACAAATGACTCATCAAAGCACGTTTTAGCTGGAGTAGCCATGTACAGTTGTTCAACTCATTTGTCTCTCCTTTATAGATGGGATCCTTTGATAGCTGGCATTACAAAATCCCAGAAGTGATGCCAGAGGTTAAATACTACTTAGATGTCTTTTACCCTTCACAAAAAGGTTAAAGGTATTTATCTCTGGGAATTAGTTGTCTACAGTGAAAAAAAGGAAAACAAACAATGGACTAAGCTAATTATCATACAGTTAGTCTTTTACACTTACTAAGAATGTATTTTAGGGTCAGAAGGTATTTAAAAACACCTACATAAAGTCAGATGTACTACTGGAAAGAGAAAAATAGCTCTTCCTATCCATTCCTTCCAAATTTCCTTCCATTCCACCCATTCCTTCCAAAATTCCCACTGCCAAGGAAGACTTAATATCTTGTTTTTATTAACACACAAGACGTACAGATGATGAATAAAAATACGGCACAGAAAAAGAGGGAAAGAACATACATACAATATCATATCTCAATAAACACAGCTTCACTTAGCATACTAACCTTTTTCTATTAAAGAATGTACCCCTCCTAACAAAAGTTTTGTTGATTTCAATGCTATTACAATATACGTATCTTTAGGTTGCAAACATGTAGTTTCAAACCCGATTTTGATAACAAAAAGAGCATTCTTCACAGATAACTCGACTCAGAATTTTATTATGATGACAGGAAAAAACTGTCAGTGTAGGTCAGTTTATTTCCATCAAGAAAAACTTAAAATAGAAAATTCAGAGTAGGAGCAGCAGCTGGGGAAGGGAAGGCTGCAAATAAAGGGAGGTTATTCCTACAATATATTTTAATAAACTGAGGTTGGGCTAAAGATGTCCAAGTCACCATCGTCGTTCTTCTGCAACAAACCATTTTGCACACCTCTACACTTCACTGTACAAACAACACAAATTTCTTTTTGCTTTCAGTTCTCCTTAGCTTCCATCCTCTCCTTCTGCAGTTTAAAGTCAGATCTGCTTCGTGGACAAGAGCACTTTAGCAGTCACAATATTTATTCCCTAAGTCAACCACCCTCTTACTTTAATTAACCAACACTCGGAAGTGTTAAAAACTGGAGACAATTACAACAGAGGTGCCCTGACTCTGTCACCTTTGTAACTAGGCCAGGAACCATGTTTTTCCTAAAGCACAACAGTTCCTTTTGGAAATAGGCTCTAGCAATGACTGCTTTTGAAGACTGACTTAATTTTCCTGGAGTGCACGTTCCAGACCTCACGGGTACAGTTTACTTGAGTTCTATAATTCGCTGGCACAGGACACAACGCTTGCGGCTGAAGAGAGGGCTCCTTTTACCCATATGTGAATGAGAATCAATAATCAGCAAAACCTTAGCTCACCTTCAAGGAAGCAAACTTCTGCCACTGACTGATGTACTGGCAGTACCATTTCAAGAGCTTCAGCACTTCTCAGTTGTATTAGGCAAGCAGTTTACATGATGAGAAAACTTTTAAAATTAACAGATACTATCAGAATACACAAGCTATGATCACAGCAGATATTTAAGGAAGAGTTCCAATATATTTTAAGTATTACAAGAACACATCTGCCACGGGACATACCCTCCACATTCTCTGAAGGTCTCAGTTATTTTATGCCGCTCCCACAACACTGCTTGAAATGTAGAGGCACCCAAGTCTCACAGCTCATAGTTTTGATCATCCAAATTGATGGAAGCTCAGCTGTAGATGGTGGTTCCTGCTCCCAAGGAGTAGTACAGGTCACAGTGTTTGCAGCCACACAGGTAAATGGGAACTCTTGAGATGTGGAGATCGCCACTGATGTCAGCTTTCATGACTACAGTGGTAATGAACTGTAGCAGCTGAGAAGGAACTCCGCTGTCTGTTTTGCTGTTGCTATTCTTAGAAAAGCAACTGCAAGACTGAAGAAGGAGACAGAGTGCTGAAATCCTTTTGAAGCACCTCGTGCTCGTGAGTCAGAGCACTCGCAGAAGGAGGGAGATGAACAGCACATTCCTCCCCAGTGACAAATAAAACACATTAACCACCCAGAGGAACATCAATGCATTCAAGAACTAATATCCTAATGCTCTAATACCTTACATACTGCAGATGTTATAATGGCCAGGGGAAAAAAAGTACTTTGTTTGAAGTCTAGAAGGAGAAGCAAAACAGTGGGGTAGTCTGGCAATTTTTTCTCACCATTAGAGAATACTTCAAAATAAAACACCAGAACAAGTAAAGATTATTAACGGATACTGCAATCAAATGGTCAGGCCTAAAAGTTGAAAATGATCCTGACAAGTTTAAAAGTATGCACACAAAAAATTACCTAGTGAGAAGCACACTGTCACTAAGGTCCTATAAAGGCACGTGAACCCGAGCAAAGAGTAAACACACTTCAGATTAACTCCCACCACTCCAGTTTACGTGCAAAGCCGACATCCTGTACCATTCTGGTCATTCCCAGTTACAGTGTGGAAAGAAATAATGTCCACCTATGTTCAAAAATATCTATTTCATTTTATTGATGAAATAAAGACTAAATTTACAGGACTGTCTTTAAGATTACCATAAACCAAAAAAGGTATGTAAGGTAAGATGAACTTTTGCCTTTTCCTGGTCAAAGGCTTCTAAACACTGGGGATGACCATAAAGTTGTAATGTCCTAAGTGACAGAAGCAGAGAAACATTATTTTCGTAAAACAAACACCAAAGAGATTCTGAATAGAAGGATCTCAGGTAAGTTGTTATGCAGAGCAAAGATTTGCAGCTTACTAAGACTGCACAATTTTACATGGAAAGAAACCTCATTTGACAATCACTGACCACAGGACCTGCTGTATGAAAAAAATGTCCCATGAAATTTTTGGTCCACAGATGTTTTTATTCCTCCTTAAAGAGAGAGTATGGATTTGAAAATTTTAAGAGACAACCAAGACATACAATTTTTTTTACCACTATGCACTTTGAGATTCAAGTCCAAAGTCAGAGACAAGGATGGAAACACCACAGGCTATCTCTTATTGCAGAGGTCAGCACTTGCTTAACTAGACCTGTAAGGCTGTGGGTCCTGCATTTCAGTCTCTTTACCCACAAGAATAATTTTTATAAGTGAAGAAGGATTCTCACCAATTAAGCACATGACTTTAAATACTGAATCCACATAATACTTTTCCATTGTTTTAAAATGCAAGAGCCAAAGTCTCAGGGTTTCACCTGTAACACTGATGTTTACTTTTAGCAAGAGGGAAATTTTATGTTGGACTACCCTAAGTTGATATCTTAAAAGTCTTTTTCAGTGTACAACACATTCAAACTACAGTAATTTAACTATGATTACAATGCAAAACATCCCAATCTGAAAGAAAATTGTATCTGCAAGACTGCTTTATGAAAAACAGCCTGGCTTTTCTAGAATTAAAATTACTTTGAAAGCAGCAATTCTGGAATACAACACCCTTACAACATTTCAAGCACGCTTTTTTGCAAAAGGTTAAGGACTACAGAAGAGCAAGAGAGGAGGAAAGAGTGTTGGTTTTCTCTGGTAAAAAAACATACCAGTGCAGCTCAGTAAGGAAAATATGCTCCACATACACAGCTTCCTATTATTGTTACCCCATCACCCTTTCAAGCAAATAACAGTTGGCTGAGGCTCTGTATTTTTAATAACTTGAACCCAGCAGGTTGCTACAATACTTTACCCACACTCATTTGCACCATCACTACTGCTGTGCCACGAACCAAGCAGGAACAGAGCTGGCAAACAGGGTCTGACTCAGCAAACACCAACAGGCAGGAATAAAAGTGCTATGGCACTTTTGTCTTTGTTTTCCCTTTAAGAACTACCAGTATCTTACAAAAAATACCCATCTGCTGCATGAGCTGGAGAACTTGCTCCCTCCTGGATTCAAGTCAGAAAATACCGTATGACTTCGTGCTGAGTATATAACGTGGGGGGAAGAGGGAAGAAGCAGGAAGTTCGGAGTGATGGCGTTTGTCTTCCCAACCTAACACTTGTGTGGTGGAGCCCTGCTTTCCCAGGGATGGCTGAACACCTGCCTGCCATGGGGAAGTGGTGAAAGACTTCCTTGTTTTGCTTGCTTGTGGGCTCAGCTTTTGCTTTCCCTATTAAACTGCTTTTGCTTCAACTCATGGGTTTTCTCACTTCTACATTTTTGATTCTCTCCCGGATCCTGCTGGCAGGGGAGCGACCAAGCAGCTGTGTGGGGCTTGGTGGGTGGCTGGGGTTAAACCGTGACAGTCCAACAAAGAGCCAGTGAGATGATGAAGGGACCAGAGCATCTTTCACAGGAGAGGCTGAGGGAGCTGGAATTGTTTAGCCTGGAGAACAGAAGGCTTCAGAGGGAAAATCGTACCCATGTGTCAGTATCTGATGGGGGCAGAGAGGTGTAAAGATGACTTAGCCAGACTCTTCCCTGAAGTATCCAGTGACAGGTTGAGAGGTAATAGGGACAAATAAAAAAATACAGGATATCCCACTTCAACACAATGCAAAAAAAAAAAAAAAAAAAAAACAACCAAACCACCAAACACTTTTACTATAGTATGTTTCCAGGTTGCACAATGAGGTTGTGAAATGTCCATCCTTGGAGCTATTCAAACCCTGACAGGAGATGAACCTGTGCAACCTGTTCTAACTGACCTTGCTTTCAGCAGGAGGTTCAGCTATATGAACCTCAGAAGTCCTTTCCAACCTAAACAATTCTGACAGCCTGATACCAGGAGGAAAAACGCAGTGTTAACAGAATTCTCTCTTAGTCGGTATGTTCAACTACAACAAAACCTACAACTTCGTCCTGCAGCATGAGAAGGAACAGCCTTTACAAACACAAAGCATATCTTGCAAATACAAACTGGCAAGGTTTTTCTGTCTTACTGCTGCAGAACTGCAGCAAAGACATAAATCTGAAAGATAGTTCAAACCTTAATGTGAAAGAAGCAGAGTATTCACCTGGGATCATCAAACTCATCCAAAAAAGTGGGACCAACCCCAGGAGCCTGAAGCAACAACGCATCTTAGCCCTAACCCTTTGTTCATCTCTGTAATATGCAATTTTACATTACAGTCTGTGATAACAGAAGAGAGAGGGATATTAGGTACTGCCTTCTACTTTGGATTCTAGTCAAATACTTGCTAATTAAACAAAAGGTCTGGGAAAGAGCCAAGTGAGAGAAAAATTCTGAAAAATACCATGAANGGATCATCAAACTCATCCAAAAAAGTGGGACCAACCCCAGGAGCCTGAAGCAACAACGCATCTTAGCCTGAATAAACCACTGTGTTCATTGCTATAAAGTCTTGCTATCTTCATCTGATGATCTTCATTTATATAATTACCTCTTTAGCTGTATTTTGGCAAAGCAATCTCCTCTACTGAGACTGTTTTGTCTGCATGACAAACACAACACATGTAATCAGCTAGATTGAAACAGAGCTACTTTAAGTTACTCAAACACCAAGATATTAAAATTACTACTTAATACTTAGATATAGCTACTGACACCTACTTAAACACAAAACTTAAGAGTAATAACAAGTAAACAAAGAACTAAAAAAAAAAAGTGGGAAGTAAAGTGGGAAGGCCTCAATTATTCCCATTACTATCTTTATCTATGATATTTATCTAAAATAGTTACCTAAGTTGTCCTTATACTTAGGAAGCAGAACAGAGTCACTGCAACATCATGGGAGCACCCGTGCTGGTGAAAAACCAAAAAAATAGGAGGGGCAAGCCAGTACAATCAGGGCTATCAGAAAATGGCATGATGGGGCAGCAAGCACCAGCTGAACCAGGATGAGTCCTTACAGAACTGTGGTTTGCTACGCTGGAAGACCTGCTGGGCAAGTCTGGTTGGCCCAACAAGAAAAGCATAACCAGGACAAGTCACCCAGGCTACCTTCAAAATTGCTGTGAATTTCTTTTTGAAACAAACTTGTTAGGCATTTTGTGGTCTCTGGAGCACAACAAGTGTAGAGTTCTGTTCTTTTAAAGAACATGTTTAGAACATGCTAAAAACCTGCAACCTCTCCACTCTTCTTTTTCTTTTTTTTTTTTTTTTTTGTAAGCTTACGTACAATACAAAGATAAACATCCTTGGTATAAAATTTTTGTAGCTGTGTGTCACAGAGAGTACAGAGCCACTATTTAGGCAGGGACAGGGTGACAGCTGCTTGATTTTTAGTGGGCTTTGGATTTTTGGGGGGAAAGTAAATCAAAGAAAGTATTTCTCCTTAAGAGAGCAGTCTGAAAAAGCACAGCCTCTGCCACAGTTAAAGTACTGCATCCTGCAATAACCTGCCCTGTCTTTGCAGAATGAAGTGACTAGACAGCAGAAATTACCCAGAGGCAGTATAAAAAACTACAATACCATTACTACCATTTCCTTTTGAGTCACTGGCAATGGTATGCATTACTAATTTGATCCTGCTGCTTGTCTTTCCAGATGTGAAATTCCCTGTGATGCCAAAAAGACTCATTCATAAGGTACTTCACTTGCCTCAACTGTTAAGGTGGCTCAAGAAGCACAGCTAACATATCATATAGCCTTAAAAAGCTAATAGATACAGGACTAAAGCAGTCAGACAAAACCCAGTCAGGTTCCAGGGGAGACAATGCCCAGAAAACAGACCCAGGTTTTCAGCCCTACAGTAAAGGAATACATTTCAGATTGTGTCATCAACACCAAAAAACAGTCTATCCAAACCAACTGTGTGAAAAATCTCATTAGGAGAATGGTCTATGCAGAACAAATGACTTGTGAAATTGCAGGCCTGTTTCCTCCAGACAGAAAACTCTTTAAGTGGGGAAAGGCTGAAACCTGCTTTGCAGCCTCAGCTGTTCACTCTGAGAATCCTGATGTAAACCAGTCAGCCTAGAACAAGCTGGCCAAAACTAATGATCAGCAAGTCACCATAAGGGGAACACAGCACTCCCACAGCTCCCATTCAACTGTTCAGCTGCTTCTGCAGAGCTGCACGCTGCAGGACTCTGTTAGGGATAAAATTTTCTTCTTTATATCAAAGAAATAGGATCTGCACTGTGTAATCCAGAATAACAGAAATAATGGGGAAACTGGAGAAAGACTCACTGAAAACAATGCACCTGCAAGGTGAAAGCAAGGCTCTAAATAAATAAGTGGGGAAAATCTGTAATGCTGTTTCAAGAAGAAAACAGACATGAGCATAGTCTGATGGCTGTAAAGAAATAAAGATAAGAATCATCTATTATCACAGATAGGTTAATCAGTGGATACAATCCACACTGCATTTTCCTGCTTTTGAAGTGGACAGATTCAAGTCCTTGTTGCTTCTGGGCAGCAATACCTAAGACTTGAAGGAATTTATTACAGAAATTTTAAGTATATTCACTGATAACTGTTGAGCTGCTCAAGATCAAATCCTGATAAAGACTGCACAAAATTTTCATTGTTACTTAAGAAGCAGCAAGCTCTATCACTACAGAGCTCTGCAAAAATTGCTGGTTTACTCTTGGGGCAGGGTGGGGGGACAGAAAGAAGTGAGGTATTTCAGAAGCCACAGTTTCAGCCATACAGAAAATTCTGCTCTCACTTAATCTAGATTCTCCAGTCATCCCAGTTGAAAGTAGGCCTTTAAAGAGCAGAGTAACTGATGGCATATAGCAATGAACCTGCCCAGGAAGAGATGTCCATTTCCTCTCCTTTTAAGATTTGCAGATTGCAAGCTTCCAATATAATAACAAGGAAACCAGGGCATCTTGAAGCCTTTCAGATGTTTTTCCCAAAAAACACAGCTGCAGAAATGACATGACATATGCAGCAATTTTCCAGCAAATATCCCAAGGCCATGCAATACCAAGTCTTTCTGGGGACAGCAGAAGACCTCAGCCAAATTTAGTTATTACACACTGCATGAAGGACTGGAGAGGGTGGCCAGCAATGAAAAGACACTACTTGCAAGTCTCATTCACATTTTTCACTTCAAGTTTTAAGTTACTGTATGATTTGGGACCACAACCTTTTCAGAGCACTACACAAGAGGCCCTTTGAGGTAAAAGGCAGGCAGAATGCAGAAAACTGTCACTGGACTGCAGGAAGGGAGAAAGCAATTTCTCATAGGGAACTGATTAAACACAACTATTTTAGTGCACTTATAGCAGTTAGAGACCCTCAGCAAGGGTTTTCTGGTACCCATGAAATTCTCTGAAGTGCCTTGAGGTTTATGAATTACAGGAACCAGAAAAGTGCAATAGGACTGGAAGTGAGCAAACACTGCTTTTTCCTTAAACAAGGTGTGGAACCTGCCTAAAACTCCAAGTGAGAGTTTGCATTCATCTCTCCCTACGTACAAACTCTAATTAATAGCATGGTGAAAAGGCCTTATCAACCCCCAAGCATTCAACTGCTTAGCTCTGAACTGCACCCCTGGCACTGAGCACAGGCAAGGGTTACACCAAGAGGGTACACATCAGGAAAAACCCTCAGAATGACAAGTTAAGGACTAAGACTATGCTTTTCAAAAGATATGCTACATTAAAAAAAAACACAACAAACTAATTACACTACTGAGCAAGAAAACCATTTTCTCAGTGTTCAAATCAACTGGGCTCAGAAAAACATGGTATTTCATATAGCCTTTAAATAAGTCATATTGATTAAATACAAACAAAAAAAATCCAGATCTCAATCTACTCTTCCTCCTCAGGGATACAAACTGCATGACTTTAATCACTGGCTGAAGGTTCAAGTCGAGAAAACAATACTATTACTGGAAGTCAAGATTCTAGCTGTGGTAAGACCACCCTTATATCCCAGCTCTGATCAGTAACTTCTGTTTACCTAAACCAAGTTGACACCTTGCAGTTACCCTTTCATATTCTTCAGTTCTTGCCTAGGTTACCACAACAAGACACGATGACATCTTGTTATACAGCTGATGTTTTTCAGCGCAGCTCATTGTCCAGTACAAATAATCACCACATAAAAGTAGTGCCAGATGCATTTGGAAAACCCTTTACTTTTAGATTATCTTGGTTAAATGGGAATTACAAAAGGCCCTTCTGTGCATTTATTTGTTGTCTCCTCTGAGTGATCCCAGAACTGAGGAGCTTGTCTATACTTGAAGGACTTCGACCATTTAAATCTTTTCAACTTAGTCAGGTCTGGACAGCTACTGAGTGCCTGAATGACCACAAGAACACTGAGAATGCAGATGCAGCATAATCCGAAAATCAATATCCTCAAGCCATAAAACAGGCTGCTAATCAACAGCTGCAGCATTACTCTCTTCTCCACCCACACACCTCTGGGCCATCCTCCAGTTCCAGCGGGATAGCGTGGCCATGTACCACAGAACACACCCAGGCACGGGGCAGTCTCAAGTTGCAGTGTGGAGGGGAACACTTAAAAATGAAAGGCCTGCAAAGAATCAAAAAAATAACTAGATACAGATGCAAGAAAGAAAGATAAACCTTTTAAGAGAAGCTTTCAATGTTTCTACCATTAGGTTTCAAGGACTTTAAAAAACTTCTCATCCATGCTAAAAATAGCAGTCTCTACAACAAGGAAGTTGTAACATGAACAAGAACTGTGAAAACACTGTCCCTTGGACTTGTCAGATACCAGGTTAATTTTTCCCAAATAATGGATTTTATAAAGGCCAGGGGGAAAATGATGTTCCGTTACCACATATTTAATGAAATAATTTAATCATAAACCAATTAGAAGCTAATGATGCAAATAAATATAATAGCAAATTCCTATATTTAGTTTAATGTTTCTGTTTATGCAAATCCCATTATTAAAACAAGAGGCCACAGTAAGTTTGAAAAGCATGTTGAAATGTGTATGACACCAATTCTAGCTGGGAACTTAAGCATTACTTTTACTGGTATGACACAACGAATGATTCAAGAGAACAAAACCTCTAATTAAATTTGCCCCAGGTTATCCTATACCAGTTCAGTGACTTTTAAGAATTAACTGTGTGGCCAGGTTTCACGTTGACAGTAAGCAGAAGCCCATCATAAAATCTGAAGTAATACCTTTAATGGCACACTCAGGCTATCACAAATTAAGTGATTAGCAGGAAAAAACAGCCTGTCATTTTATTGTTATAGCTGATGTACCTCAAAGCAGCAGCAGAAAGTTTACTGCTCCTAATTTTAAAAAAAGTTTAGCTCTCTGGCATCTGTTACTATTACAAAACAAATAATCCACTTACACCTGCTGACAACTGCATGAAGTACCTTAGATTTGTGGCCAACAGTCACTACTTGGAATTTCAGTAGTACTTTTCACTAACATAAAATGGTCACTCTATAGAGAAAAATTTATTTAAACATTCTGAGTGGATGATTCTAGTACCTATCCTTCATCCTCAGTGCACAGACCAGTATTCAGTGAAATACCCAGGCTCAAATTGTGAAATATGTTGCTGCAATGGCAGTAATTGAGGCTTCCTTCTCCCTCTCTTCTTGCTCCTCAAATAAAAAAAAAAATTCCACAGCTCAAATATAAAAAATTTCTATAGATTTGGAACAAACGGTGAAAATGACAGCAAAAAAATGCTGTGGAACAAAAAACAAAAAAGAACAGACTTCAGAGTACTTCAATTAAAAGCTACTTCAGTGCAGAGCAGTTTCTCTGGAGAGCACCCATAAAGGGGCTGAACAACAGAGCTGTGAAAGAGACTGTAGAAATGGGCTTTTCCATTTCAAATATAGAAGGGTGCCACAAATGAAAGAAGATATGATGACTCTCAAACATCTACTTTACAATTAAATGATTAATGTGAATTCTCGTAAGTCTGTGGGTAGCAACAGGCACTGTAAACACTTTAAATGCAACTTGTTATGATCTGTGGCTACTAGTGCCTTGGCTTACTCTACTCCTGAAACTCTTGCCAAAAGTCTTACTAATGACTTTTCCTTCAAACAAAAAGAAAACTAGGGGGAAAAAAAAAAATTAGGCTACAGAAGTCTAGCACTCCCACAGAGTAAGAGCTTTGGTCAATACAGTTAAAACATTGAATTCTACCTATCCAGCCAAATCCTCCATGCTTCACTCAAAGAGAACTGCCTCAGATCAAAGCCACTAAGTGACCAGACACTCAGATTTACCACACAATTTTTGCAAAGTATCAGGAAAGGGTGGTAATGGGACTGGAAAAGGAGGGAGGAGGCCACCTGCTACGGTTCCTTCCCACAGCAGCCACCCAAATAACCCTTTGCCTTCCTACAGTGACACCACTTGTGGTTATATGAACTCAGCTCTGCGTTTCAGCTTTTAAAGTTCAGTAGATGTTAAAACAAATCAGAGAATGTAAGCAATAAAGGGGAAAAAAAGATATGCTTCACTATTTTCTCCCTTTGAAACAGAGAAGGAACAAAATTGCTCCTCCAACCTGCAGAAATCTTGTCAAACTCCAGAAGCCCAAGATAGGCATTGAATGATCTTGAGTGTTTCGAGACTTGTTAACCAAGACAACAGAATTACCTGGGCAAAGACCTTGCTGTTGTCACATTCCCTTCCTCTATTACTAAGTTAGAAGAGCAAAGTGTTAGGTTTGGTAACACAAACAGAAGAGTTCCAAATATGAAAAATATTAATCTCTTCACTTGCACACCATCCACTCCATGCAAGAGGTTTAGCAGACATTTATATTAACCATGCCAGCATCTGGAAGCATTTTTACAAATGTAAACTGAACCTCACACATCCTTCATTCTCTATTAATGTATACATAGGCTACAGTTATATTTATTTCCAACTAATGCTGTTGACAGGAGCAACAACAACTGAGTTTTATGCCAGAGACAACCACAGAAAATAAAAATGGGTAAGAAAGAAGAATGCATTTGGGAAGCAAACTGGCAGCTACCAGAGTTGGAGATTTGCCAGGCCATCTATATATATTTATGCATATCAAAACAGGACAGGTTCAGGTACAAAACTCAAGATGCCACACTTCTAATGTGATGCCTTCATGAGTGTTGCATATTGGTAGAGAACCCTTCTTGACAGACTCTCATGCTGCTTACAACCCACACCATTGCTCTCTCCCAGGTATTCTCAAATATACTCAAATATACCTTGACCTTCATGTTTTTACATGCCCGTGGGTCAGATTCACAGCTGTTTTTTTCTCTGATCTGCCTACAGTAATCTGAGCATCACTGCTCTTTCTTGAGAATTTGTTGTGGTTTTAAGAGGAAAATTAACACTATCCCAGCCAAAATCAGGATGGAGCTTCAGTCAGGTTGATGTCTTTCCAGTTGTCTTTTTAGGCTACCTGAACCTCTGTTTAATTTAGAGCAGAAGGTATTAAAAGCTCAATATATTAAGTTCTTTTACCAGTTAGTCTTTTTCCTAATATTAAGACTAAAGAGTTTTCTGCATATGCCTTTTGGATCTAAAAAGCTATGCTAAGCAAGGTGTACTAAACCCTACAGGAAAGGATGCTGCTTCCAGCACCATCTGCCACTGCCAGGTTAATGTGTTGCTCCAGAAGCAGAAGTAACAAATGCTGATTTCCCAAAACCTTGTTGTCTAACCTCCTTCTCCCCAACAGGATGGACAAGATATGCTGGCACTGTGGCAAACCCTAAATCATTGATGCACTGTTTGAACAAGCAGCAGATGTCAAACAAGATACACAATGGCTGAGTCTGCCTGCACTACCCTCAGCTGAGGCACAAACTTGGGTCTCTCTCCTCCGCTCAGCTGTCAATTTTCACAAAACTCATGAGAACACAATTATGCCTGAAATCCGAACCATCTGGTCAATCGCAGACAGATTTGCAAGGAAGCAAATCAGAAGTGTGGGAGAGGTGAGAGAAGGAATAGCTGTTAAACAAGTAGCTTAATCTCATCAGGAAACTATACTTAAACACAGTCACATTTACCGACATGGGTAATAAATACCCGAGTCACAAAATTACATTAAAATGGTGTTCGATGTCCCACCCTAAACACCATACTCAAACATAACTGATGCTTAAATTAACCAAAAGTATGTGTTCGTAATATTGATGGGTTTTTTTCTCCTCCAATTCTGGCAAGCAAACACAGACACTTTGGACTTTCACAGAAACTCCACATGCTTGTAACTACAGGGTGCTAGAAAACTAATTGAACTAAATTTTAAGAGAAGTCAGACAAAATCCTCCCTTTTGCCACCAAAAAATCCCCCACATCCACAAGCACTCGTGCCACTGTCCTAAAGAGGCAGCTTCCCTTAACCCATGTCCTCCCAAACAGTAGCAGCTCTGCCCCTTGCTCTTAGAACACCATTTCTATTTTTAGTTCCACATAAGTGAGCAGCAGTAATAAAGCTATTAATCTTTCCTCTCCTCCTTTACTTACATTACAAAACTGAGGTGAGTCTCTAAGCTATGCACTATTAAACTCCTTAAACAGGGACAATTCCTTACCCTTTAGAACTGTCACATTTTAACAAGAAGTTTTCAGGTTATGTTGTATGCATCAAGAGAAGTAATGCCATTGGCATTATCTGGTAAAGCATTTGGGAAAAGGCATAGTGAAAGTATTTAAGAAAAAAATTAAACAAACAAAACCTCCAGGTACTACTGTCTTATTAAATCTTAAAGACTTGAAATGTTCTACCTTTTAAGGGGGACACTAAAAATGCCCTTCTTCTTTACAAAGAGTCAAGGAGATAGAATCTCTTCTATTCTAGCCAGGGAACAGAATCACTGAGTTGTCCAATTTGGTTCTACTTTGAGTTCAGCTGTGAGTGAAATGGTTCTGGTTTGATTTCAGCCTGCACTAATGACCCTCTTAGAGAGATCTTAATTCTTCAATAGCTTTAGAACAACTGAGACAAAACTACTGAATTGTGAAGGTGAACCACTGATATTTTTTCAGTATTATTCTCCATTCTGTTCTTTACATATTTTATAACAGAAGATAGAGTTGTTCATTGAGACAAAATTTTCCCTAAGCTTTCCATGATGATTCTCATTTCTTTCCCGAACTGCTGCTTTACTTAAATGTTTATTATTTTATAATGTTCAACACTAAACAACTTCTGCAATGTGCTGGCTATTCATGCAGCTTAAGTACTTCTGGAGTTCTCCTGAATTGTCTCTGTAGCTGACAAATTCAAAGAGTACACATACAAAACTTTACAGGAACCCCACTGCTGAGTCTGCACCAGAACCACTGGTCTTCTTATTCCTTTATCAACTAGTTTTCAGTTTATCCTAGTCCTTTGTTCTCACCCGAAGCTTAGTTTTCTTCTCTAAAAGAATTTGGCAGAAGGCACTTTCCCAATCTAAACAACATTAAGCAGTTAAGAAAATAGTAAGAAAAGATGAAGAAGTCTACTTCAGTGACATTTTATTCACACACTAAAGCCCTATCCTGCACAGAGCTGCTCTCTTGAATCGGGGCCATAAGCAGTAGTTAAAAAACTACACTAAAGCTGGTACTGTCACCAAAAGATGCACTTCCTTCCTCTTTCTCCTTGCTGTTTCTACCTACCTTCTCTCATCACACCTACCAAACGAACTGGGTTAGGGATTGTGTTTTCTAAGTCACGCAGCAAAAAAAGGGGCGGGTAGTTTCAGCATGGGCCAGGACCAGCTGTGATCCAGATCACACATAATCATTAAATATTTGGCCAATTAAACTGAAGCAATGGTGGTAGGATGAGTCCGAAAGGCTGGGACTGGCTTTCTTCTGTGGCACTCCCTGCTTGAAATGCTTTAGTGGGGGGAGAGGAAAAAAACACAGAACAGCCTCATACGCAGAATCCCACACTGGTGTCATGGAACATTTTTGGGAATGCAAACACATTAGCCTTATTTATTTCAGTAAGGGCACATCCAAGTGGCTGGACTATTATCTGAGCTGCGCTGGCTGCAAGAGCAGTGCAATTCCATGCCTACACAATCCTGCATTTGACATGTCATCCCCAGCAGCAGAGCTTACATTCCACTGCAACAAACACCAGCAGATTACGTATCTTGGCTCAGTTCACACTGGAGAGTTACACCACTAAGATTATATTCCATAAAGGATTTACCAAGTACTCCATCTAATTACGGGTGCACAACTCTTCCATTTTTCAGCACCTTAAAACCTTGCCAAACTAACCTCTGGCAAGACTTTTCTGTCTCTTTCACACACATGAGAGAAAAAGGGAAAGTGATGCGGTCTGTTTGTCTGTTTGAGCCTCATTCTAAAAAAGTAACTTCCCAGAACAAAACAGTGAAAATAAGTTTTTCTTCTCCACATTAAACATTCAATTTTTTTTCTCCAGCTTTCTCGAGAATCTCTAAAACTTCCATGCTTTAGAACAGTTAGATTAAATGAGAGTGAGAAATTGCATCTTTGACACAAAGGCATCATCTCTGACACGCTCAAATAAATATGATGACACTGTTCAAGTGGAAAAAAAATTCACCGCAAAGAATTTGCGGACAAAGAATTTAACTAAGATTTTGCTTGTCCAAATCAGAGCTGGACAAAAGCTTTCCTGTAACTATTTCACATGGTTCCTAAAAGCCTACCATCAAGGAACAGAACAGGAAAAGGTAAAGAGAACAGAGACGCATCTCTCAGGTATTCTTAGTCACATCCTCTCAGTAATGAAGGGAGAAATAAGAAGACTAGTGTGAATAGATATGCTAAAAACAAAGGCCCAGAAGAACTAGGAGGGATAAAAACACATGCTAAAATTAGCAAACTTGGCCATAAGGAGGAAGAGAACTCAGAATTCCTAAAACTTTGTTCTTCTTCGGCTGTTAGCACATGAGCTAATTTAGATGCAACCCACAGCCACTGCTGGACTTAAAAGTATAGAACCACACCTTTCTGTACAGGTATTCATAAATAATTTCATCTTTACTATGCTTTGGTAGACTTGCAGTAGCTCTTGCCAATTATCCAGAGTAGGTGAAACAGAAGCAGAGACTAACCTCCTCTAAAAAAAAAAAAAAAAAAGGAAAAAGAAAAATCCCCAAACAAACAAAAATATAAAAAGGACCTAAATAGCAACAAACAACAAAAACAGTAGTGTGTGCTTTTACTCTAAGTTTTGTGCCAGGAGGCAGCAGCTTTCTGAAAATAAAACTCAGAATATTTCATTATCTAATCTTTTGGAATGACCCTTTACGGTGAAATGATACAATAGAAAAATAAATTATGAGCTTTACTGCTTTTGACACATTAGATTACATTTGCTGGCATTAGATGAACTACAAAGAAGTATGGTAACTGTAACCCATGTCCCCAAAAGGAGATATGGGGATTTCCTGATGTGATTTCTCATGTCATTAGAAAAGGACAAGGGTCTCTGTATAGCACTCTTTACAGACACATCACATGCACAAAGTTGCTGACACCAAGTTCACTGTACACCTTCCCTCCTCTTACGCAAAGCTGCAATGGGTCTCTGTTCTGAGGCCATGGTGGAAAACAGCTCCAATGTCCCCAACTTGTTCAACTCTGACCTTTACTTACCGAGACAGCTCCAAAGTTACATACAAACTTCCTCTTACAAGCAGCAAAATGAATTCAAAGATTCCTGCTTGATCTCCGCATAACCTACACATCAGGGAAAGCGTCATTTAAGTCAGAGATTGCCTAGAAACTCAACGCACACCCACAGCATAAACCGGAAGTTCGTGTGCGGTACACTGCTACCCAAATCTACTGAGTCACACCAGGTGTTTTTGCACATTCTAAGAAAACGTTAACAAGAACAATCTTCCTTCTCCATTTCACACACTGCCTGACATCAAAAACAGAAGTTGTTTCGCCTTGCCTCTCCCTGCCCAGTCCTCAGAGTAGTGACCAGACCCCAAACCAAAATACTGCCAGTGAAAAAA
>VYZQ01059170.1:0-18028 GCA_013400655.1 Mystacornis crossleyi
AGAGGAGAGGAGAGGAGAGAAAATAATTGTGCCAAGGGCTTGTCACTCAGTGCTTTCCCCCACATAGGGGCAACAGTGTGAGATGCACCGAACTGCCGGCACAGGCCTGTGAAGAGCCAGCGTGCTGCCACTCAGAGGTGGTGCAAATCAGAGGGCAAGAGGAGTAGCGCAGTCAGGCTCATGGCTGTCCCTGTGCTTCTGCATAAGAGGTGGGGAGTGAGATTGTTTTGCTGATGACCGGAAGGTCTTGTGCCATTCAAGGCTGCTCCTTCCCACCCATTCTGGAAGGTGTGACTGGGAACAGCCTTCAATGTGCAAAGTCCCTACAGGCAGGAACATTACAGCTAGGGGTGATGTGAGTGTACCAAAGAAACATATCCAGTATCCAAGAACTCAGCACTGGGATAAATGGGGTAGTGTAGTCACTGCTCTCCAGGAACAGGGACCCTGTATAATCTATAGTGTTCTGGTGGAAAGTGTGAGACTGTTGCTTCTACTTGAGAGACAAGTCAGAACTGAAGAATGTCCCTGGGGACTTACTATAATTTACAGTTACAACATAATGCTGGGAAAGCAGCCCAGGTTCCCTGACTCCCCCAGCCCCTCTCTCCTTCTCTCCAATCACTATCTAAAACGTTTCCAATATAGGAACAAAATACAGTAGTCTTCCTTATTTTCCAGTTTAATTTTTTGAGAGACAGAATCCCTACATTGTCTATTCCTATTGAGATGGGCACCTGCTAAGGGGTTTGGTTTCGAGAAGCGAACTCTTCCACAGCCTTACCTGGAATGCACTGACAAGTGGCAATTTCACTGAGGGCTTGCCCCCGATCTGCCATTCATCTGACGCTACATCTGCAGGGCTTGTCCTGCATTCCTCATTAACAGGGAATATGTCACGTACCGTGTATCACATGTGTGTTTGAGAATCCCTGACCTCCCTTCCCTGAGCACTGGGCACGGGACAGCTGTTGGAGGCCCTAGGGCTGCTGCACTACTAATGAAGTCCACACTGGTGCATTTCAGGACCTCCGTAATTTAACACCTACACCTCTCTCATCAACGCTGCACATATTTTGTCCGGCTGGCAACCAAGATTTTGGTCAAAGTCAACACTTACAGAATATGGAAATACGATGTAACCAAAATTGCCTTAGTGTCCTGGAGAAGTTTGGTCCCAGGCTATGGAGGAGGTAGAGCTGGGAAGGAGAGAAGGATGTGGGCATGGTGATTTTTAAGGTCTTATTTTACTTCTCATGATCCTGCTCTGATTCTGTTAGCAATAAATTTAATTACTATCTCTAATCTGAGCCTTTTTTGCCCATGACAGTATTGGTGAGTGATCTTTCCTGGTCCTTATCTCAACCCATGAACCCTTTGTTATATTTTCTGTGCCATGCCCAGCGGTGGAGGGGCAGTGATAGAGAGGTTTTGGTGGGTGCTGGCATCCAGGGTCAACCCACTACAGTGACACACACAAGCATTGGGGATGGCCTATGATATATAACAAATACCCCCTTTCCTCCTATGAATTATGGTTGGTTTAGCATAATGAATATCCTGTCTCTTGCATGTCTGGCTCTGAATAGGCAACACACAAAAAAATAATAGAACATTAATATTTCCAAGAGCCAGACATGGCAGCCAGTGTCATAAAGTCATAGCAGTGACAACTGCATGAGGAACAGCTGGACTGAAGTAGCTACAGTAAAGGGACATAGTCAAGGAGGGCTGTCCTTCTCATCCTTCTTTCTCTTCCCTTATCACTCATCCTCAGCTTACACAGAGCAGGCTGTTTCACTCACCTCAGAACAGCAGCAGTTCTTCAAGCACAGCCGTACACAGCCCTAAAGGATCATATTTGCTCTCCTAATAGAGTCGTCTGTAGTCAGATGATGCCATACATCAGTCAGATGTATGGTTGCAAAGGAACACTGCCCCTCCAAAGAGAAATCCACCATCCTCCAGCAAGTACCCTAAGAACCACAGAGGGAACTAGTTGTCCCAACACACTTTCAGCAGGGCACTCAGTTTCTCAAGTGTGAAACAATATTTCACACAATATCTTTTTCACAATAAGCCTGGCTGATGACTCTGATGATTTCCACAGGAGTTGGGTGAGGAGGTCTGTACTCCTGTTTCAGAGGTAGCCAGCCCCACAGGGCTCTTTAGTTCCCATTCTATATTATCAGATGCACCAAGAGCATCTAGGGGGATGGAAGATTTGATGCCATTTGAATACAACAGAGCACTCCCTGGAGGTGTGGAAGCTTATCAGCAGGGGTATGTGTGGGAGAAAGCTGCTGAAATATGAATATCAAGCTCTTTTTCAAGGGCCTAAAATGGCACTGCTCTTTTGATGTTGTAGTCTATGGCAATGCTCAATTTGTCTCTGTATTTTCAAACTGGCCATAAGCATTTACTCAAAACAACTCTGACAGCAGCTTTTCAGAGCAGTCACAGTCCCTTAGTTTCCAGCACTAAATTTTGCTCAGCATTTTTCAGATCCAGTTTTTTGCCTGACACTGGGATGAGAATCACTCTTTGACTTTCCCCATTGTCCTTCTGCTTCTTCTGTTAATAGTTCTGTGAGCTGCCAACAGTTTCCTCCCCCCCAGCCTCAGCAGACAGGCAAGCAAGCCAATCTGCAGGGTACTACAGGTGGGACCCTGAGCTCTCCTTGGCACAGGCGGGGTGCTCAGAGGAGTCCACCAGCTGCACAGACCATTTGTGCTCTGAGGTCATTCAGTGCTACCCCATCACTGAGGAATCTGCTGGCCGCCTTCCTGAAAATGCCGTACGGTGTCCCACCTCGCTTTCCAGCTAACACAACCGTCATACTGAGCCCAGGCCCTGCTCCCCAGAAGTGCTTCCCAGCTATGTTCCCCATCCTTGTCAAAACCGCTCACAACTGGAACCTCTGGTCACCCACTGAAAACCATATCTGCTTCAAAGCATTCTGCTCAGCCCCACTTCAACCTACTCCCATATTGTTCCTGTTGGATGCACTGGGCGCAGAATGATTGAAAGGGGCAGTGCTAATCTAATGGAATCCATGAGCACTGATCCCAGTGCCTCAGAGCAATGCTGGGGCAGTGCCCTTTCAACCAAGCACAGGAACAGGGTTTCACCATAGCTGTATTTTTAACCTTTTCCATCTCTCCCAGCCTGTCCTCCAAGGCTTAAAACAGTACAAAATATCCAGTAACCGTGGTGTACGTCAGCCTTCTCCTGAAACTTAATGACTTATTTGTGACCACAGGTACAGCTAGGGACTGTAGGCAGTCAGCCTACAGTCAGGAGGCAACTCAGCTTGCAGCTCCCACCTTAGCCTGGTAAGATGGTGCCACTGCCGAAGGCTGAGTTGCCCAGGGCTCCAGATGGCTTGGTGACATATACTGGGAAGGGAAGAGTTGTAGTGAAAAAAGATTGGACCTGCAGAAGAGTGGGACTCAGGGCAGAAGCAACATGTTTTACTGGGAAAGCTTTCTTCTGTCAGGGCAGAGAAGGTAGGCCAACTGCTTCTAAGTATCTGGGATCCAGGAGACAAGGGAGAAAAGGCTGGCAGGATAAAGTCTCTCCAGCCAAGTCTTGTCCCAGTTTCCTACAAGGTAACAGCAGGCAGGCCCAAGGATGGACTCAGGTTCCACTGATCATCAGATGAGCTTGTGGTGGCAAAGCAGATCCGAGGTCTAGCTGAGAAGCTGATTTGCAGGTCAGTGTCAGTCCTGGTGGTGGCAGTCAGTGCCAGTCACAGTCCAGGGATTACCAGGCAGGTATGAGGTCAAGACAGGAAGTTGTTCAAGTGCCAGGGTTCAGACAAACAGTGAATATGGGCAGGCATAGCTGGGAAAGATAGACCACAATACAGGCAGGGACTAAAAGCCCAAGGCTGAGGTGAAATGTGTTTCCTGGTCCCATAGGAGGATGTTGCAGAGGGAGACCCAGGACAGGCTGATCAGGGCCATCAAAACGTATCCGTATCCTTGGAGCAAGGCAAAATGATGGCTCCTGCCTACCTCTCAATTCTTCCGTAACTTCTTGCCTGCCTCTAGCGATGGTCTGGAAGGCAAAAGATGCTCCCACTCCCTGAGGAAGGCTGATCCCTTCCATGCTACCCTAGTTCATTTTTACAGATTCATCTGCACAGAGAAGAAGGCCAGCACCCTGCAACACATCTTCCACCAACCAGCTCCTAGGGACCACTGCTGCTGGGACACTGTCCCCAGTGTTGCTGTCTGCCTAATGTCAAAGCATTGCACGTGTCTCTTCTGGGGCCATCCAAAAACTCACTGCTCTCTCCAGGTTCCTACAGAGGGAAAGTGAAGAGGAAGGGGCTGATTTCTTCTTCCTTGGTTCCAGTGACCAGATGGTTCAAAGCTATGCTTTGGGTAGGTTCAAACTGGGCATGAAGAAGCATTTCTTTACCAAGAGGGTGGTAAACCACTGGAACAGGTTCCTAGAGGTGGTCGATGCCCCCAAGCCTGTCAGTGTTTAAGAGGTATTTGGACAATACCCTTAATAACATGTTTTAACTTTGACCTTGAAATGGTCAGGCAGTTGGACCCTTCCCTTCCCTTCCCTTCCCCACCCTGAGAAGTGTGCCATGCTCCCTTTTTTGCTTCTCGTCCTTTACTCAGCTTCCATTCCATAAAAGGACCCTTCCTCCAACCCTTTAGTAACTTCCTGTGCTTATTGAGGCCCTCACAGACAGCAGCATGGCAATGATGTGGGATTTCCCTTTACGGGAGCCACACTGAGTCTTTCTCACCAGACTATTATCACATATTCATCAGTCTTACCGTTTATAGTAGACACCTGTCTCTTACTATGGATGGAAGTCAGGTTCACCAGTAATTTTTTATAGTGAATGGGTTACACCAGCAATCTGTCAGTGCTCAGGCACAGAGGTACTGATGACAGACAGGTTATACAGCTCGGCTGGCAGTTCGCGGTTTCACATTTGAATTCCTTCAGGACTTTCAGGCAAATGCCATGCAGTCTTAGTGACTTATTAATATTCAAAGTATCTGTCTGGTCTTACTTCCAACTAACCTGTGGCCTCTGACCCATCTACTACAATATTCACGGGAGTGAAGTTGTCTCCACCAACCATTGCACTCTGCTGCTGGAAGGTAGAAGAAGCAACTGTATCACTGTCTGTATGTAGCTGTATGTCTGACTTCCAGACAGATGTAAAAGAAACCTTTAAGGATTGCTTAACTCCTTGGGATAAACATTTAAAGTCTGACATCTTGACAAATCCACATCTTGAGCTAAATACATCTTTGTCACTTTTCCAGGATCATGGCTGCTGGCGTGTCTCTTGCTACCTGTGCAAGGTTACTGGGGGAAAGAGGTAAGAAAACAAGACTGGTCTGGAAAAATGTAACAGTGGAAACTGGACCCAAATGACACTAGGGGGTGATATTAAACTAAAGAAAAGTGCATTAAATGTACAGATTCATTTAGCCACTGAGGAACTCAGTTCCATAGAAGTGATCTGTTACATTCAAGAACTTCAAGATTTCATTTTTCTGTACTGGGGACCTTCCAGAGTCTGAGCTTCAGCTTTCCTTGCCACTGTGGTCCAATGACTGATCTCTGGTGTGAGATGACACTAAGTGAATACCTAGGCACAGAGATGGCTGAGGACCTAGGATGAAGAAGAATAGCAGGCAGATATACAGATATATAGGTAGAATCAAAAGAGGGAGAAAAATCTCCTTAACCTGGATGGGCACACGTGGCACGGGTAGGGGTTTCAAGTTCAGCATAACTGCAACTACAATTCTTCTCTGCAGAAACAAGGAGGCAGGACAGCTACGGTTGAATTGAGGAGAACTGTGATCTTTGCTAGCTTGGGCTTGCCTTCTTACTACCCTGCCCTGTAGGAACTGTAGGATATGTTGATTGCTGTGGCCTCTGGAGATTTTTCAGGTTGCGTAGCCCATCCAGGAACTGCCTTCTGTGGGCATGATGCAAGCAATGTTACCCAGCTGTGCTTCGTTCCTAGTGGAGCTCAGATACAGTTTAGGTCTTCCAAAGAGATATTTTAAGTCTTCCAAGGAGATTTCATCAGCCTTGGTGATCACATGGAAACAGGCTTCTCAAGGAAGGCTGACAGGCCTCCATCATCAGAGAGCTGGAGAGAGCCACTGGTGTGGAGATGTTAACAGGGATTGTTCCAGAGATGAAAGGAGCCCCCACCCAAAAAAGGGCTTCTGACCTTGAGTCATACCTTGTCCATCAATACATAGTAACTCCACCAACTACACAATTGCTTCAACTTGCAGCGTATTTTGGCTCAAAATGTACCTCCATTCCAAAGGAGATAAGTTCAGGATTATTCCAACAAAATTATGTGTGGTATGAAGAGAAGCTAGACCTAGAATAACAGAAAACTCCCAACCCATAAAAACAAAATCAAACAAAACCAACCAGCCAAAAAACCCCCACAACCAATACACAATAGTAAGGCCTGGAATCCACTGTTAATTTCTTAAGTGATCTTATTTCCTGGAAAATTCTAGAGACATTTTTTCATAAACTTTGGGGAGGCCAGGTGGGGGAGAGAGCAAGGAAGAGAGGAGAAGGGCAGTGTCCTCAGACTTTCTAAAACCTCAGATGTCTGTAATTCCTGGAGGAACCCAGAGCACCTAGAGTGACTGTGTATCATTGCCCAACCATCCAGTTTCCTGAGATATTGCTGCTCTCCACCGTTGTGCACACTTAGTTCAGTACCCGCTCCCTTCTACTGTAAAACCTCATGGCATGGATGAGCTAGCAGAGATCACAGGCTTGCACTGCAAAGCTGGTCTTCCCATGTGGGCACATCTAGATAAGTTCATTTAAGGCATCCCCATCAGCATCAGCTGAGATGAAATTCAGAGTGATTTTCTGCACAGCCCCTGAATCAGATTTGTGACCATGGCCAGCTGTCAGTGACAAATCAGGACCTGAAGCAGATAATTTCCTCTGTTAGGAAAGACACTGATCAAAGCCTCTTCCATAATAGCCACATAAACTCCTTAAAAGCCATCTCTTGGGGTTCCTGCACTATACTCTGCTGTTTCTTCAGAGGAGGAAATGTCTGGGGTATTTGTGATCTGGCTGGACCATGAGAGTGGTGCCTGTGTAATGTTGTCCAGTGGCTCTCCGCCACAGCTTGGAAAGATGAACGCTCTCCAGCTAATGCGTTATTTTATTTCAGTGATCTCATGTTTAAAGCATCATTTCCTTAGTCTTAGGCTCTCCCACGGGGTCAGTAAATTCCACATTCAAAGAAGATTTTAATTCCTTGGTGAGTGACAAGCTGGAATGGCGATTTGAGCCCTAATCCCTCTTTTGAGTGGCAAATGAAGCATCTTGTCATTAGTACATCAGACAGATGCTATCAGAGATATCATGGGAATAGCAAACACCATCAATCTGAGCCAGCTGGAAAGCAGTAAGGCTTGGAATGGTACCCTCTCCACCCCATCAGCCTGCAGGGATCTGCCAAGCCCTCCCTGCCTTACTGGTATAGCATGAACCAGTACAGATATCTTTCTTTTCCTTTCTCTTCCAGCTCTTCTCCTGCCTTCAGACTCACAATTCCCCAATTTACATGGGGAAAAGAAATAATTAATTGTTCCACTCTGTTAATTCCTGATTTACCTCCTGCTTTGAATTGTTTTTCTTGACTTCCTACTGAGACATCCTGACGTGTTTCTCTGCAGCCCCCTTTGCATGTACCACTTGGCATCAGCCCAGCAGAAAAAGTTCGTTTGGAGACGCAATGAAATTCGGGTTCAGTAAGGGAAAGGAGTGAGTGAGAAAAATCCCAAATGGCAACTTTTCCCCAAGAAGCTTTTATCTTACTGAGGAATAACTTCCATGATCTCACCAATTTTGCTGGCTACATCCTGGTATTATCTTGGGTTGAGCAGTTCTTGGGAATTTAACTCTGAACTTTGGCATACTATCTACAAATCACCCAGCAACAGCCATGCAGCAACACAAGGCCACCTGTCTCCTACAGTGCCATTGCCCACAGTGTGATGGAGAAAGGCTTAGTGACAGCAAGAAGTGTTTATCTCCTCAAATCTCTTGGGCACCCAGCAATAGAAATGTCCCCCGCCTTGCCTCTCCAGTGCTGACTCACTGCCTCTCCTTTGAAGCAGATCTCCCTTTATCTCTCTCCACAGAGAGGCTCTACCTCCATTTAGTACTGCTGAATTTTTGCTCTTCTCCAACTGAGACACCTCGGTAACATTATGTAGTGTTCACTCAGGGCTGATTCCCTGATTCCTGGCTCATTACGTCAGGAAAGTGGAGCAGAGGCATGGGATATCTGTGACTTTCAGAAAACACCATCACTGCCAGTGTTTTTCCCCCCACATCTGCATTTCCTGCCTTACCCCACCCTTTTTGCTGTTTTTTTTTTTCTCTTCTATACCGCCTTTCATTTGCCTATTTGATTTTCCAGCTGGCTGTCCTCACAGAGACTTATTCAACAGATTCTTAGTAAAGAAAATCGGCACAGGTAGGATGAACATGGACTAGTGAAAGTGATCTTTAAGGGTCAGTCTCAGATCTCCTTTTCTCCTGTTCACAGTGTCACTGTTGCTTCTCACTGAAGTTCTGGAATGCTCTACTTTTCCCACAACTCTGATTTTCATCAACCAACAGCACCTTCTGCTCTCTTCAATGCCCATCTCACACACTTTCCCTTTCAGAGCCAACAGTGTGCTCCCTCTTCATCCCAGAGGGTAACTCTTCACTCTTTGTTCCAGCTTTATCAGGTTCCTTCTGCTTCCTCCTTCCCAGGCCTACTGGAAAGATCCTAAAACTGTGCTATCTCTTCCTGTTCTGTGGTCTCTGCGGCTCTGCATGGAGTCACTTGCCATAGGTAGCTGCTCACAGATATTTAATCTGCAAAAAGTGACAAATGTGCAAGAGTGAGATGTTATGCAGACAGATAATTAGGTCTGGGCCTCAGCAGTGTTTTGCAGAGGCAAAAAAGACAGAACTAAATGCCCTCTAGCCCTGTTGCCTGTCACTGCGGTACAAGCCCAATCCCACTTTGTTATGAATAATGGTTTCAAGCTGATATAGTCTGCTAAGATTGTTTAAGCCAAGCACCTATCTGACACGGCTGTGCAGCTTTAGCCCAACTCAGGCTGTGAGCAGAACAAGTTCATGGTTGCTTGCAGCAACCTTGACACAGTTAAGCACAACACTGCTGCCCTCTGCTTTGGTGTTCCATAGCAAAGGGACATCAGCAAAGTGTGGGCTGGAAATGAGCAGTTACAAATAATGTTGCTGCAGGACATTGTTACTCCCGATTTTCCAGCTTAGAGGGATTTTCGTGATGTGATTTCACAGTTATAACAGCAAAGAAAGTTCCACCATTTTATTTATTTCATTTTTCTTACACTTTTTTTTATACTCCACTATAAAGAGAGAACATCCTTCTGGTTATCACATCTGAAAACACAGGTGTGACATATATAACCTGTACACATCAGGAACACCCCTGAGCAAGAGGCCAACTCTACTTTACTTTGCCCTGTGAAGCCAGAATTTGGTTTCATCTGTAGTGGATAACAAGCATGAGTGAACCTGTCCCTTTAATTTCCACCCAGCGTTTCTCTGTGTCTCAGAAATAAAAATTCTGAGTGAAGTTGGAGCTAAACCAGCTGGGTGAGGAAAACAGGGGAAAGGCAGCACAATAACAAGCTCTCATGCTATTCAAGCCCTCCAACCGGATCAACTTAACCTTGCACTGCTAACCTACCTGGAGATGCTACCCTTCTGCTGTCCTACTGACCGGGAGAGCTTTCACAGCTCATTGCTCTCCAAAGCAACACCACAAAGCACTACAAAATACAGTCCTTGCAAATATATACAGCATGCAAGCTTATCCCTTCCCCCTGCATCTCTTTCTTCTTGCAAACACCCATGCCTAAAAATTACCTTCTGCTTTTTGCTCAGAAGAGTCAGAGAGAGTAAAAATGATTTTTCTTTACTGAAGGACATAAGTTTTTTACTTGGGGTTAGATACCCATCTAAAGTATCTTGGAAACTTTCTTAATTTTCTATGGATTCTGGAAAAAAAAGAAAGAACTTTAAAGAAGTCTTCAGCTCTCTGTAAGCTCACCTTACACCTGGAAGTAAAACTGAAGAACAATTTATTAGTGCAGTTGGAATAACTTGCAATCCCCCTAAAAAATAACATTAGCATAGCTTTGCTGAAGTTCTGGACAAACTACCAGCCCAGATGCAAAATTTCCTCACCAGCTCTTAACACAGCAGCGTAGGAAAGGGAAGGAAAGGAAATGTATTGCCACAGGTGTCACCATCTGCTCCACTGATGGTCTGAAAGGGGAACTTTGTTTTGGAGCTTTATTAGCCCATTCCACTCCCCACTTTCTGGAATTCAGCATTTTGTTATTCACTGGGCTTTGATAACATTCAGTGCCAAACATGAGAAACCAGAAAAAAAGTAAAATGTGCTGGAGGCTTCTGAAGGTATAAAGAGGAGGTAGGTACCAAATTCTCATTGCTCCTCCCAAGGGAGCTCTGACTAAAATGCTCCCGGTGGGTCTGCCTTTATCTTTTCTTCTCTCAAATAAAATGAAAGTAGGTTGTTTCGTGTCCCCATGACAAAACAACCTACCTGAAAAATTGTGTCCTCAGTGCACCTTTCTAGAGCCTAAGCTACCACTCCTGGTCTGTGGTGAAACACATTGAAATCTCATTAGTTAAACATATGGAGTCCAGTTTGATCACAACCTATGTAGGCAACTACAGTCCTAAATAGCAAACTTGGTATGCCTGTGAATGTGGCCAAAATGAGTTACAACAAGGCATTCAGATGAGCTGGACCTGAATCTATTTGTGTAGTCATCTCTATCACATCTTCCATCAATTCCCCAAATTCCATCAAGTTCAACTTCTGGTCAGGCTTCTAGCCCCAAAGCCTCACTAATCCAGCACAGCAATCATTCAGTTCCTTCCCTAGGGCCCGCTCTGAAGAAAAAAAATGAGACAAAAAAGCCCTTTCAAGACCGAGCAGTAGAGTTCCTCAGAGCCAGAGGTTGCAGCTGAGGAAGGAGAACTGCTCCCCGCACTAGTGCAGCTGACGCTCTGCAGAGAGACACATTTTTAAAGCAAGTGCACAGTCTCTTATAATGTGCCATAAAGCATACATGCCCTCCTCCCTGCAAGCCAGAAGATGGAGGGCGTTTTTTATACAGACCAAGTGCACATTATTTTATGGGAATTTTGGCGCTGCTACGTATGTATGCACTGGTGGGGTGATGGGAGGGGCAGTGCTTTTCTTTGTCCTTGCTGACTATGGTCTGTGCACTGAAAGCTCATTCCTGTTTGGAGTTTAGGAGTCAAAGAAGCCAAGAAAAATTAACAAGCTAAAAAAGTGACTGTATGGTTTAGACACTACAGTAAAAATCACCCAATAATAAATGTGAACTTGACAGAGGGTAATGCAGAAAAAGCAACAGAGTTGAAGAGGTGTTTTGTGGATTAAAAATTGTTGCCATAAAGATTAAAATGAAACCAATAAAAGAGCTCCCATTCATTATGTAAAAAAAAAAGTAATCCAATTAAGGAGTAGAAGTTAAGTCAGCGTAATATTAAACTGATTAGAGATAACAGATGCTACCAAAACGCTTGTGCCAGTGATTGAGTTTTCTGAGTTTTTCATCTTAGATACCATATTTCACAGAATCACAAAATGACTGGTAAGGTTGGAAGAGACCACAGTGGTCATCTGGTCCGACCTCCTTGCTCAAGCAGGGTCATCCTAGAGCTCATTGCACAGCATTGCATCCAGACAGTACTGGAATATCTCCAGTGAGGGAGACTCCACATCCTCTCTGGACAATCTGTTCCAGTGCTCGGTCACCTGCACAGCAAAGAAGTTCTCATATTCAGGTGGAACTTCCTATGCATTAGTTTCTGCCTGGTACCTCTTGTCCTATTGTTTGACACCAGCAAGAACAGCCTGGCTCTGTTCTCTTGAAACTTTTCTTTCAGATATTTATAGACAATCATGAGGTTCCCTCTCAGTCATCTCTTCTTAAAGCTGAACAGGCCCAGGTTCCTCTGTGTCTCCTTGTAAGAGAGATGTTCCCGTCCCTTAATCATCTTTGTTGCCCTCCACTGGACCCGCTGCAGGAGCTCCATGTCTCTCTTGTACGGAGGAGCCCAGAACTGGACACAGCACTNGAGGAGCCCAGAACTGGATGCAGCACTCCAGATGTGGCCTCACCAGAACTGAGTAGAGGAGCAGGATAACCTCCCTTTACCTGCTGGCAATGACCTTTTCTAATGCACCCAATTTTTTTCCCTATAAAAACAAATACATAATAAAATGCAACATCTGTCCTACAGCAAGTGACTCTGAATTCTCCAAGGAAAATGAATTTTGGCAAAATACTCTTCAATTTCACAGTCTTTCCCTGTCTCAGGGAAAATTTGGCAACTCTTAGCCCTTTTCCTGAAGACATCTGTTCATTCACATAAAAAAGCAAGCTGGACAGGTTTGCCTACCAAGATATTACCTTCAGAGAAACCAAGGCTCTTTTATTTAAAATCCACATGAGAAAATAGTTGTAGAGGGTTCAATTTCATCAAGTCTCTCTGTTCTCATAGCAACCCTGATAAACTGGGCATGAATCCAGAGCTGGGAATTGAATTTACACTTTACAGATGACCTGAACCACAAACCTACATTGCTTCCTTCCAGGAAGATCTGTGCATTGTTGTGTTCCCAATCCCTAGAGCTGGGCAGGTACGTGCATCAGATGTGCCTGCGCCAGTGCTTGGAGGTGTCTGTAGTTCTCTCAGGTGAACGTGTTTCTCTTCTACATGCTGAGAACAGAACCATGCTGAGGACTGGCAGGAAGCAGAGAAGTCACTGCCTGGCCCGCCCCTCTGTCTGTGCCACTGGGAATCTGCACAGATCAAGCACAAGGGCAGGATCAGGAAGGGCATCATGGAACTTCTCACCTCCAGTGTGAAGGGACTATTTCTACCAGCATGGCTCATGGCAGCAATGCCCTGCAGACCTGAAGAGGCTTTCCCTGCACTGGCTGGACCCACTAAGAACTGAAGGCTCATCTCTCCTGAAATCATTAAGCAAGAAGATGGAAGCGCAATCTGCAGTGTCCAAACCACAGAACAGCAATAATCACTGACCAAGGGCATGAACCAAGGAGCAAGGGAAGATTTTGAACTTTTGCCTCAGAGGTCTGCATGAAATCTTTTTGAAAGACAGGAGATTTTCTTCTATATCAACTCAGTGTGGTGCAGAGAGAACTGTTTTCTCATGGGACATACATGGTGCATTGCAGGAGGGAAGGAGTGATGTGAAGAAGGGGGTCAAAGTGGGGATTTGGGGCCCGAGGTGGGATCCATATGATGAGAGACTCCAAAGCCGAGACACTGTGGAGTTCAGACACACATGCAGCTGCAGCTCCACCACAGACTGTTTAAGGCTGGCCTGGTACACACCCCCAGCTAGGAGAAAGCCAGAGGGAATGTGATTTCATGACAAAGATGTCAGGCATGGCTGGCAGCAGCAAACTCAAAAAAAAAATGTTAGGTAGCAATGGAAACCATGGAGGGGCTGCAACTGGAAAGGCAATATTCTGTGAAAGCTCCCTGGGCTCAACTTGTATTTCACTGAGAGGAAAATGGACCATGTTCAGTACAATATTTTAGCCACATCTATTCCCTCAGCATCACAGATACAGGCAAGACCTCACCACATGGTTACTGGGAATTACACCAGGAGGGGCCTAAGGAGCTGAAACATGGTAATGTTCCCACAGTCTAGGGGGAACTAGGAATGGGCTGTGCCTTACCAATAACAATACCCAATTAAATCACAGCAGAGAGAAACCTAATGATAAAGGAAAGATTTGTGGAGGTGAGGAGGTAACGTTGGAGGCTGGTTTAGATTCCGCTCTGAATTAGGTTCAGTAGGTAGCGCAACTGCCTGAAACCACGAGAGATGAAGGATTTGCATCAGGGTGATGGTGAAATGATGTGATTTTTCTTAGTCTCTTCAGTCATGGCTCCCAAACTTTTGCAGCTCCCCTTCAGTTCACATACATATATTTCCACTGTCTTTCTCCTTCTTTTTTCTAGCTCTCATTTCATGAATTCTGAATAGGATACTCTGTTTCCAAGAAAATGTCCCAGCCTTCCAACCCAGAATTATATTTACCTAAAAGTCGAAAATCTTGGAGCTGAAAATCTCACAGCTAAACAACTCTAAACAGAGCTTTAAAGAGAAAACTTCTCAAGTGTGGGCAGAGTTTCAATGATTTTTAATCATGTTGACATTGATATAAAAAAATCAAACTTTCAGGTGCCAGAAAACATGCCACATGAAATTCTAACCATTTTAAGATATACAAGACCAGTGTTAAAAACCTTCTTTACATTTATAGCTTTCAGCATTTGAAAAGCCATTTCTAAGCATCTACTTAGAATGTAAGTGCAAATAAGTAGTGTTATTGCAGAAGAATTTTATAAAATATTTTTATGGTTGTAAGAACATTTTAAGCAATATAGTCTGTATTATTTTCTGATTTCCTACAATTGATTTTGTTTATTGACATTAATTTAACTTAAAGATATTTATTCAGCCAGTTGATCATATCCTTTCTTCCTTCCTCAATGTAAGGTTTATCTTGAGGATTGATATCTTCTCTTTTGCGATGCACAAACCCATGAGTCTGTCCAGGGTAAATTTTAACTTCATAATCAACTTTACAGTTTTGTTTAAGCTTCTGCTCCAGCAACGTTACCTGAAACACAGAACATTGTATGTTGACTGAGTACAAAGGTAACACTTTCTACATTTACAGTCCCCAAATTGTCCTCATTTTTCACTTTTCTGAAAGACAGACATAATTTATCCTTGCCACTGTTTTATTTTCTACCAATTTTATACCTAATTGCATTTCTATTGCTGCTCTTGCTTTATTTAACTAGGTTTTTTCCTCCAGTAAAATATCAGCATGTGACTGTATAAAATGTAAAAAAATTAATTCTATGGATTACTATATTAATACCTGTAAAGGTAAAAAAACCTACTGCTCAGCATCATGAAAAGGTTATCACGTAGTGAGCACTGTATGAGTTGCTGCTGATAGACCTCACATAAAAAAAATTGGGGCAAGAGTTTGAATTAACTTCAAGTTGAGGGAGGAGGGACAGAGACAAAATCAGCAGTTCAAAGTGACTGGAATTTTTGCTAGGAAAATTAAAGCCGACATCGCTCAATAAAAACATGTTTCTCTTGACCCCCTTGGCAGATAATCATCTTTCTCCAATCATTCTTCACTCAGGCTCTAGAGAAAGGCTGTTGATGGAGTAATAGAAAGGAGAATCTTTGCAGGACAGTGGAAAAAGGAAAAGGGTAGGATTTTTTCCATTCTCCTGAAACAAGTGATTCCATTGGTACAGGTGGGGAATTTCTGCTGATTTTTTTGGACCATCGGTATCACTAAAGAGAGCCTCCTATCTTAAACTTGTCAGGCTTTCTTTGAATTCTTGCTCTTTTCCTAGGAACTGATGGAAATCATCCATATTTTCAAACAAGAACAGAAAATATTTTTAGTGTCATGGTAAAACTTTTTTATTTGGGGATAAACAACATAAATTTGTGTAGAAGTACTGTAAGAGTTAGTGAAAGAGAAAGAAAAGTGCAAATTAGTTTTCTGCTGTCTCTTCATTAAACACCAAGATACAAAATAAACATGACAAGCATTAAAAAGACACGTCTGTGATGGGAAACTCACCTGCTCCAATGGGATGATGTCATCCTTCTCACCAAAAATGAAGAAGGTAGGATGCAGCAAACTGTGCTTGTCCGCAAAACGCCTGATCACTCCTAAATAAGAAAAAAACATACATGCAATGAGTTTTGCTACCTAAAGTAGCTAAAACACTACAAAATCTATAGAGTGAAACTTCAAGACATTTCATCAGTTAGTGATGATCAGTTTGTAAAGGGATTAAATACATTTTGCTTAAAAGTCCTTTTTGTTGTGGAAAACTTGTGATGTCATTAAAAGTGAAAAGACCAGTTCTGTGGGAAAAAATCAGGGAAGAATTGTTACACTTGTCCCATTTTTGTGGTTTGCTTTGAGCAACTGCTTCTGACCACCGTCAGAGACAAGGTTCTGTGAAACATGGAGACTTCGGAACTGTTCACCTCTGACTTGGGAAGGCCATTTTTAAGATAATTGTAAAGACTCATAATTCCATACACATGGTTACGATTTCAGTGTATATATATTTATACTGATACAATTTCATAACAAATTGACATTGTAATTTTAACTATTCCAATATATTGGAATTAAAGTTACAGTAAAACTAACCAGCTGCCACCCTAGCTACTCTTCTCATTCCTGAGATTATTACAACAGAAAAGTTAAAAAATTAGCAAGTAACATCGTTGAATTGACCCAGCTGATCAGTATATCAGTGCAGCAAAACAGTCCCAATAAGGTTTCTGGAAAAATACCTTAAATTTGCTTTCACCTGTAACTAATATAAGTTGCTCTGGTTATGTAAAAGTACAGAGGTTTATAAGAAAAATATCAAAGTTAGCATAAATGTGTTGAGAATTAAAGTGTGAAGGGTTAAAACAGAGAGTTAAAAATGGTTCCTATTAGTAACAAGGGACCACTGTCTAAAAAATATAAAAAATGTGCCCGGAAGCCCTTTTGTTGTTGCCAGCCCTGAGGAACCTCAGCCACAGTGAGGCCATGGCATTCGTTGTCCCTTGTACACTATGTTCACAGATGTGATCCTGGTCATGCCACTCTTTAAATACATAGATCTTGCTGGGTGCATTTAAGTGTAAAAATGTGAGCATGTAAAATCAAATCACTTATAGATTATTTATAATAAAACCACCATAGTCCACTAGATGCCACACTGAATTTTGTTACAGTAATAGCCCTACAGAACTGCTTCCTGCACTGCCATTCTGCTCAGAATATAGTAGGTATTTCAGGCTTACCATAGAGGGACACTCCAGTCTTTAAATGAGGATTTTTCAGCATCAGGTGTTGCACTGCTGCTCCACCCCAGCAAAACCCAATGACACCAATCTTCTTTGCACCGCACTGGTCCTTTAGGTACTTGAGGACGGCATCAACTTCTCTGAGACATGCAAATGAAAGTGAATTAAGGCTCTAGCTCTGTTTCTCTGGCCTCCTTGGTGGCTGCTGCTCAGAGACTGGCTGGGCATCAGTCTGCCTCTGGGATGGAGTGACTGTTTTTGCATCACTTCTGGATTTTCCTCTTTCCCTTACTTATCAAATTGTCTTTATCTCAACCCATGAGTTTTCTTGCTTTGTTTCTCTTATTCTCTCCCCTGTTCCTCTTGGGGGAGCGAGTGAGGGGTGGTTCAGGTTGTTGGATGGTGGCTGGGGCCAACCCACGACACTACTTTACTATTATTAATTTCTAAAATACAAGACAAACTCCAGGGGAGAAGACAAAGGAGAAAATCAGTCTTCCTAGATCATTGTTACTAGGACATGAGGTGATTTTATGAACAGCAGCCCAATTGATTTCACAAATAGCAATAATTATCATATAGGCTAACACAAAGTTTTGAGACACACTGCAAGTCAAGAGCATCCTGTTGTCACAAATGTGGCTTATATGTAAACTATATCTCCCAAGGATGACAAACATTTTATAAAATTGTGGAAGTAAGTTTAAAAGTGTTCTTTTTAAATCAGCAGTAACTTTATGCAATCAAGCTACGTGTCAGATAAAAATGGGAAAAATACAGAAAAGTGGGAAAGCAGTATGCTTTGAACTAGCTGTGATCTGATGGGGAGCACCAGATGTAATGTACCCTCATTACACTGTGTCTGCTGACTCCATTTGCACCCTATCTAAAATCCATGGAAGTTGTGCCTCCCTGCGGGATTGAAGTGGCAGGAGTGAGCTGCGTTTTCTAGCCTTTGCTGGGTCTTTACTC
>VYZQ01059170.1:25277-37525 GCA_013400655.1 Mystacornis crossleyi
TAAAAAAACTATGATAATACGGTTCGGTAGCTATGTCCCCTTTCATTTCAAAAAAATGCTGCATCTCGGTTTGTTTTTTTCCTTTTTGCTTAGTCACAGTGTTAGCATTACAGTTCACATGCCGTTCCAGAATTTATGAATGACAGCTGTTCTCTAAATAGATGTCCTGATCGTCCTCTCCCACATTAACTAACCTTCTAACGCTAATGGAACACCATTATTGTGGAGTCACCCAGGTTTGACACTGGGGTAATTAAAGCACAGTACACTTCCAGACTTCTACATTCTTCTCCTGGAAAATATGTGTTATGACAGCTGTATCACCCAGGAAACAGCTGCATTTATGTATTACATATAGGTGGTGTCACATGGAAATCAACAGTTAATCAGCAGTTTCAGGTCAGAATTCCTTGAAGACCTCCCCATGGGACAGATGGAGTGCCATTAGCAGCACGTAAAGGAGGAAAACTTTTACAATCCCATTAAGAGAAATACAGGTCATTAGTACTGTTGACTATCTTTACATGAGACACACAACAATAAATATTTCTCTGACAGCATATTTAATTCGTAGTAAAATTAAGACTTCCCTAAATTACATTTTCACCCCATTTAAATTACATACACTCTTTATCTGTAGCACTGGAAAGGTGAATGGGGTCATACACCCATGTTTGGTTTTCTAACAGCTTTAGAAGGACTAGTACCCATTGAAGATATAATGTACTTGGTTTCAAACTAATGACCACAAGCCTTTCTCCCTCTTTAATTATGAGCCATAATTAAACCAGGGAAGTCACTGTCACAAGGCGTGCTAGAGATCAGCAGTTCAAGCAGGTTCCAAAAGGGTCTGGCAAATCCATAGACTCTTGGTCCACCAGTGGCCGTTCAACACAGAGCACGAGTGGCAACATCTAGACCAGAAATTCTCTGAAGTGCGGGTTGCCAGGATGTTTAGCGAAGGGGATATTCCCTATGAAGCCACTACTGGCCACAAATGGAGTCTGGGTGCTGAAGTGGATGCAATCTTGAGCTGATGCAACATGAAGAATTTTGTCATATCATTGATGGAAAAATGAGGTAACTAGATACACCATGCAAAAACATGTATTGTTTTTGAAATGTAAGATTTCCTCTTCAGGCAGCTGCCATGGTTGTAAGTCTCACATTAAACTGTCCTGTCTGCAGATTGCATTGCACACTTCAATTCCTAAACTGATCAGCTTAGGAATCCATAGTGTTTCACAGAGCCACAGGTAATCTGGGAAAGTAACACCCCCTCTGAATAACCTTAGCCACAAATTTTGAAACAGGATGTGCTCCCTTACATCACCTGCTAAATGCACATCTGCCACCAGGCTACAAGTCCAAAAAAGCTTCGTCTCTCCTAAATGAGTTTCACCAAACAATGTATTTGTGTTCCTAAATTTTGGACTTGTGATTTATGTGGAACATAGATGAACAAGGGCCATAATACACAGATTAATTTACCATTAGTCTAACTAACTTCAAACATGAATATGAATCTCAAGGAACTGGAGAATATTTCAAAGCATGTTAAAGCATGACACCTATTTTGCAGTCAGATTCTTGAAAGTTTGTTAAAAGCAGGACTCACAATCCGCAAAAACATGGACATAACCAAAACATTTCCTATATATGAAATATATGACAGTGCTACATGGACTGTAACTGAACAAAAGGCCTCTAACAGATATGTATGGATGCGAATTGTCACATCCTACATCGTTTATGGGCTGCCAAGACCAGTAGAAAAGAGTGTCATACAGCAAAGGATAGGTCCCTGCGTAGATTACTCCAAAACAGCAGTGGAATTTTGATAAAACTTTTTTACTTGGGTTAGCAACCATACTCTAACAAAAGAAAGAGACATAAATTAGATAGATAGATAGATAGATAGATAGATAGATAGATAGATAGATAGATAGATAGATTTCATTCTTTGCCTTGGTTACATTAGCCCTTCTATGTCTAGTTCCATATTTCTGCTTGGTTTTTTGATCTTGAAGAACTATTATGGCTTTGTTTTGACTCAAATTCTGAGGGTGAGTTTTGGCTCACGATTTAGGATGGAAATTAAAACATGCAGAAATCTAAGATTATGGAGGTTATTAGCACATTTGATGAAGGGGAATAAAGTCACCATTTTCACCAAAAATGAAACATTTAGAGTTCATTAGATTGGATATATCATCAGAATCTTTGATTAGTCCTAGAAAACATGAAAACAAAATCTTCAACTGACATTTTAGGGGAAATCCAGACTCAAATAGAGCATCCTGATTCTGCAATGAGAAATTTTCACATCTCACATAGTGTGTAGCCATACATACTAGCTTTAATTTTGAAGCTCCTGAAATCATGGCCCCTCAAAGAATACCTTTCTAGATTAAAACTCTGTTTAAACCAGTTCCTTAAATATCTTGAATACCTGAATTAAGACTTCAAAGGTATCTTCTATGCATACAAGCGTGAGTTCTTTCAAACTGACTGGGAAAACCAATGCTTTAGTTAGCAGTCCAAAATGTACATTCTGAAAACATCAGGAAAGGGCAGCTCTTGAGCAGAGCACAAAAGAAAAGCTGGTGGTAAATTAACTGCAGTCTAACTTTACAGAGCAGCTACAACAAAAATAACACTCTCTGGTCCCAGGTGAAGTTCTGGCTCTGAAGTATGCAGAGCAGTAGTAAACAGGAAAAAGGAAGCTAATTTGGGAAAGTGACCCAAGGACAACATGTATGTCTGTCCAGATCCAAAATAAGGACATGGCTACTATGACCTGTTCCAAAACTAGGAATGATATCCTCACCACCATCTTCTTTGCATAGTATCCTTCCAACTCTGCTGAAAATACCTCTCTTCCTCAGGTGATACCCTCATTTGAAAAAAATAATGCGACATCAAGTGTTTAAGCTACACAGTACACTTAAGCATGTGTACCTGCTTGTAGGACATTCTTGGATTTACCTACCCTGGAGAGATACACCGGCCTTTAATTCCCAGTGTGTGAGCATCAGGTGACATGCATCAACACCACGCCCTCAAAAAACCAATGACCCCTAATTTCTTTGCACCACACTGCTCCCTTAGGTATTTCAGGACAGCACCAGCTTCTCTGGAACGTATAAGAAAATGCAAATCAAGCAACCATAGTAAAACCAGTATCTGAAAATATGAAAATAAAGAGATGCATGTGACGGTCACCATATTATGCTGCTACTATATTTTCTTTTGCATACTTTAAATTATTTATTATTTCAGGTAAATGTTAGCGGTTGCTAATCTGTAACCATCAGAAAGACAAAAAAAAATCTCAATGGGATTCAATAAAAGAGCAACATAACTACATCAAAGAAAACTTAAAAGGATGGATTGGAAAAGGATGGATATTGATTACACACCTACCTAAGAGTTAAAAAAGCCTACCACTCAGTGAGAAGCTGTATGAATTTTTGCTTCACAAAAATTCAATAGATATGCAAATGTTGATAGAAAACTAGTAAAAACCTCTCTAGAAAATACTATTTATTAGGCAGTGAAATGCTGACAATAACTGTGAGTTGTCGTCTGGGATACTGGTTGCAGGGAAGTCAATGTAACAAACATGGTAGATGCTTTCAGAATTTTCAATGTAGCCTGAAATACACCTTGCTGAGATGCTGTGTTCTGAAAATACCCATTTCCCCCCGAAGCATGTGTCACCATGCAGAGACAGTAAAGAGAGAGTATTGGTGGGAGCAGTTCAGGCTTTTATATCACCTGCAGGCTGTTCCCAGCCCCAGTTCCTCACGTCCTTGGGCACACCGGCAAAATTCCCCAACACACCAGCCTCGCAAACACATTATCTGCCAACACACAAACACACACAACAAGCAAATTAAGTGCCAAAAAATTCTTTCCTGACTGGAGCTGACACTTGAAACATGTGAATTCCCTGTAAGAAATGCCAGGCAGCACCCAACCCTGCCTTCCCACTGCAGCAGAGAGGGGACAGATTCCAAGCTAAAAAGTTTCCACGATAACTGACCCCTCTGAGACAGGAGCACTCTGGAAATGATTCAGTTATGTCTCCCATAACCTTCTCATCAAATACCCAAGCTCAGCAACTTTCGAGGTAGCCACTCCCAATAATCCAAGATATCTGCTCTCCCAGGAAAGTTAATTAGTTTGGCCTCTAATTAGTCTGACCCCTTCTTAGTGTTGTCTTGCCAGCAGCTTCCCTCTCTGTTATTAAGGCAGCAGAGCCTGCTAGTGACAGGTCTTTGCTGATAAATGTGCGGGCAGTGTTGCACAGAGGAGGGGAAGATGAGGTACTTCTCTTGGCTCCCAGCACCACGTTCCCTAGGGAGCCGCTGGCCCTCACTCTGCCTGATGATGCAGCCACAGCTGCCTGCAGGCAACTACACCATGCTGGGAAAGTTCTCTGGCACAATCAAAAACTCCTTTCTTCTTTCCATATAGCACCTGAAAGGATCAGTCTGTTAGGCTTGGTGAACCACCAGATCAGAATTACAGTTTCTCACAGTTTGAGTCACTGAGCACTCTTGATCTGGGCTTTTTGAGGCAGAGGAAGCAGCTTGCAGCCCATGTCACCAACAGCAGGTGACAAAATTCTTCACCAAGCAACTACTAAGAAAGTTGTCCTCGAATTCTCTTCAAGGCAAAATCATTGATTCCACCTACTCCTAGGAAGTCATTTCAAAAGGCCACTTTTGCTAGTGTAGCTAAAATAGCTGCATCCAATCTCAAACAAAACAAAACCAAAAGAAACCCCAAATCAAACAAAAACAAACCAACCAAAAATAAAAGTTGAAAAAGGCAGTATCTGACAGCAGCAGGCAATGTGGTATCCAGCTCCCTGATATTTTACTTGTGTGTTTTCCTGCAATCTCAAGTTTTCAGCCAATCCTCAAACTCAGACCACTCATTGGAAGGCTTCTAAACTCTTTCTGAAAAAAGTGTGGGCAGCCGGCTCTGCACAACCAGACACAAACATAAAGTTGAATTAATTAATCACACTCTGAGATCTTTTTTGGCCCTTCATTGCACTGAAGGTTTCTACCCAGACATAATTTTGATATCATTTTTCCTGAGAAAGTAATGTTTTAAAATAACATTGTTACCTATTCCACAGAAATACCTATGAGCATTAGAAAGCATTTAAATGTATCTATAAATGCTTTTTTCAATGACTAAACCACAAAATACAGTCTGTGATACAAATCTGGAAAATAATTGATACTTTTATCCACAGTATTTTATCTGTTTTTACCTGAGTTTGAGTACATAATTTGAAACGATACACAGTAAAACAACAGATGGTCTTGTATAAGATGATAAAACTATGTCCTGATTACAAAAATTTTACATTTTGCATACAACATTATAGCATTTAACATAAATCCATCATTGACGGGTTCCATGTAAACCAAGATAATTACATAAAATAGTTGTTTACTACAGAGCACATGGTGAGGCTTGCTTATGAGCTAGAAAAAACCAAAACAACAGACACCTGATGGACTGAGGTCAACAAAGAACAAGCCAAGGGAAACTGTGTGGGAAGAAAGGGAGGAGTGTTTTACTCATTTGGTGACTAGAAAAGGGGAAGTGCAGTAAGAGTCCACTCAGTACTCAAGAGTTCCTGCATCACGGGATGCAGACCCTGGCTTAGGATGACCTCAGCTGAAATGTGTCGCATGACCAGCAGCAGAGTTGTGATGGCGCACTCACTCGTGGAGGACAGAGTTTGCTCATGCAGAAAGGCAACAAGCAGGAACTCTGGAGGCTGCCATCGCTAGGTCACCACCAGGTGCTGCTGTGAGCCCTCCCAAGCCCATGCCAGTTGGAAGCAATGGGATCCCTGGGAAACGGCAGTCGTCTTTCACTTATAAAATGTCTTTGGCTCTCTCCCTCCTCAGACACACCTCATGGATGTTATTGAACATGGTGAAATGACTGGATCAGTTTGGCCTGAATCACACTGAAGTATGTTGCAAGCATTTATTTTTCATCGTGTTGTTTGATCATTTCTATAATTTCTATTAAAAAAAAAAAAAAAAACCAAAAAAAAATCCCAGTGACGTCCAGAGCATAATGTATTTGGAAATGAATGGGCAAAACTGCAGTCTTTGGATAAGCATCTGTCAGAAACACACGCAGTGCTTTGAAAGTGAACCTTTCCAAACCCATGCAGAAGAACAGGTTTTCCCACTCAAACTGATCTCATAAGGCATACTAGCCATCAGACTTAATATGGTCTCTGAATTAGAGTTCCCATAGCTCCTCATCCCATGCTGCACTAAGAAAAATCCATCTATTTTCCTCTCAGTAAACATCAGTGCACCAGTTCAGCAGCATCTTGAAGACTCGTACAACTTCATTCAGATGCTGCTGCCTGAAAACACTCAGTTCTCCTGAAGCCTTCTTCCCTTGACCACTGCATTCTTAACAGTTCAGGTGGAGGGAAAGAAGGTATCCCAAAAACAAGTATGGCATAGCATGAATCATAGGGAAAATTTTCAAGGTAGTATGGAAAAATAGCACTTGATCAGACACTGGGTGCTTTTGACAGAGCAGACTCTTGCTGTAACAAAGCAGCACACTGTCACACCAGTGATTTGCCAGCATCCTGCACAGCATGGAGGGTGTGCGTCCAGTCTCGTGTTGAGAAGGTTTGCCTTTGGTCACAAGACAAACATACTTCCAAAGATGGAGTAGAATAGGGGATGCCAAGTCCTCAGGAAAGACGGTAGAAAGGAACAGACAATAGATGCTTGCATTGTTCCCGTATATCAGAAAACCCTAATGCTTGCAAAGGTAGCATTTTTATCTCCAGAGACACAGAGCTCCTTTCAGTTCCACAGACAGACCTCCGCCACAGGGCTACTGCCTGCTGACATCTGGCTTCCCCCATGCTCCACAGGCTTAGGGCATTAAAAGCACTGTCTTCAAACTAGACTTCCACAGGATTATGTGGAGGCTTGTTTTTTGGAACTGCAGGCCTGTTCAAACCCTGTATGAATGTCTGTAATATGTAAAGCAAATGGAGTACATTGCACCATATCCAGTTTTTGCAAGATTTTGCTTCATTTTGGAATCTAACTGTTGTTGGGCATTGAAAATGAGTGTGAAAGTCATGCAAGGGGGAAGGAGATTGTATTTAATACCCGTGTGTACATATGAATCATTCATATGCACATATTCAATGTGCATATTCAATATCACATTTAAAATATATGACATTCATTCATATTTCTGCTGCTTTCTGATGGCAATTTTTTAAAATCCCATCATATAACTCAGATTGAATGACTATTTATTTTTAAAAGACTTGTAAAAACAGAATATACACTTGTGTTTCAGGGCACATCATTTTTAAAAGCCATCTCACACTGCTGGGAAAATAGTCACAATCACTTTGTACTGCATCGTGTTTTCACTATTGTATGCATTCTGTGTGTGCAGTCACTTCTTCTGTAAGCAGCAAAGAATGAAGGAAGCGTGCTGTACTCTGCCACGTTCCACGGCGATGTTCCTTTTTGGTTGGGTTCTAAGGAAGTATGTCACTCAAACTGCCCTGGTAATTTAGTTTCCTCTCATGCATGAGAAGAGGGTACGTGAGGGTAGAAATCATAAAGAGTGGGATTTCTTGGGTAATAGAAGATTTCTTACGTGTATCCATTAGTTGTTAGCATTATCAGCCATGTATCTGGTGTTTGGGAGTTGCCATCCAAATAGATCATGAATCACAATCACAGCTTTGCCTGTGCTGGCAGGAGGTTTGCAAATGTACACCTTGATGTGCTCAACTTGTACTTCCTGCCCCACAGCCCTTACAGTCAAACCTGCCTCCAGTATCACACGGGCAGGGCGTCATTCATCAGCCATCTAGGAATCTGCAGGAAAGCAGAAATGAAAACCAGTTGTTATCTGCAGTAACAAATGTGATTATGAGTCAATCTTCATGCAGTCCTCTCCAGCCGCCTCCAGACACCTTATAATACCCACTTGATACTGCGAGGCTGGAAGAGAAATTCCAGGTGTTTATTGTAAATAGGCTGCTGACGTGTTTATTCTGTAAATATTCATGAATTTCAGGTCAGTCAGCATAACCCATGAGCATGTTAAGGACAGGGGAAGGGTTTATGTCAGTCCACCACTCTTAGCTTTGGGCCTGGAGCAATCCAGCATGTGATAACTACATTTCCATATGATGTCCCCACACACTCTTTCCTAACCACTCCTCTCATGTGGCCTTACAGTTCCTCCTCACAGGATGGCACCTGGTAGCCTCTTGCTCTTACTCCCGTGGGATCCCACTGTCAGCATGCTATTTTTCTGACTACTGTTCCCTTCAACCTTTCATGCTGTAGATCCCCTTTACCTTCCTCTTTAGGGAATCAAAGGTGCTGCTGCTGCCTACATACACCTTGCTGGTCTCTTATATCCCCTGCCACGTATAATCCTTTCCCAGGGAACCCATCATTAACTGGCATCTCTAAAAGTTCTAATAAGTCATCTTGAAGAAGATAAACCAGCAGAAGGTTTCTTTTCAAAGTTACAAACTGTGCAGTCTGAACTGAGAGTGGTCAGAAGAATAGAGATATACACCAGTGCTATGCATGTAACACATCCTCATACATTACAGATATGTAACGTCTCCCGAGGTATATATTTTAAAGGACAAACTAGAAACTACTCCATTTCTCCTCAAGTGAAGAAAGGTTTCTAAAGAGTTTAACACCTAAGAGGTCTTCTTAGAAGCAACCCTCAAGCTCAGTTTAGGTTCTTCTTCCTTTCAACAGGAGACAGGCCACTGTAGGACCTTTGAAAACCAAGTATTAAATATTTGGTGCTCCCTACTCTTGCCCTTCACGGGCATTAGGTAGTCATACACAGAGCATTTATTCTACCCTAGTCTGAGAAGCTGTTTAACCTTGCTCTGCTGTCACTCTTTAATCAAAATTGAACTGTTTGCTTATTCCCATGTAAATGCATGTACTGGAATAATATTCCTTGGTCTGGATGGTCCCCTTACTAAAGTGAAATGCAGCATGCTGGCAATAAAAATCAAATGTGCTCTTCAATGCTTAACTGGTTTTTGTTCGGAATATATCTTAGCCATTTATCCCATTCTAGATTTTCTAACTGATTCAAATAGATGTCAAAAAAGACTTTTAGTAACACTTCCAATAATCTCTCTTCAATTTCTCTGCTACAATTGTAATGCAGTAAATGGCATTAAAAAGAGTTTCAAGATCTTGTTTCTCACATAAACCCTCCCTAGGAAATAAAACCAAATAACAAAGCAATTTCGGTAAGACCCAGTTTGGGCAGAGTCTGATCTGTGAACTCCTAATATTGCAGCCACAGCATAACAGCATCTGTGTTATCTCACCCACAGTGGTGGGCCTGAGGCTACAGCATCAACACAGAAATAGGTAGCAAGACTCCAAACAGCTCTAGTTTGAAATGCTTCTCTGCCTTCTCCTTCATCTGTCTATTCTTCCCACTGCTCATCGGTCCTTGTCCAGTTTCTTCTATGGCATGTCATCAAGGTGGCTACTCCCTATTTCCTCATGCAGCATAGGAATGCCAGACACAAATCTGTCTCCACAATACTCCATTCCAAAGTAGAGGTTTCTCCTACATCTAGTGAGCACTGGTGATGCTTGGATGGCAGAAATTCAGATGTAATACCTGCTATTCTTTGAATACTACTTTTTCAGTGATAAATATTTGGGCTGCCCCTCTCAATTGAGCTTTATTTTGCCAAGGAATTTTAAAGGGTTTTTTCATTATTTGGCCAATCAACTTTAACAGAGAATTGCAAGGAGATTAACTCAGCATTTTGGAACTAATACTGTTTGTCACAGTTAAAATTCCTTTAAGCAGTTTAGTGTAGCTCTATTTATACTTGCTTATATAGGAAGATCTGACTCATGATGAGCAAGCATAAAGACAATACCCTTGGGTTAAAATTCAAATCACGCTTCTTCCAACTTATTGGCTTATCAAGTTCTAATGATATCCCAAGGTAATCTGATTTTGCTATGTACAGGAGATAAACTGATAAATATTCAGTAGTGCAAAATAAAACGCAGGGTGTGATGAAGGTGTATGACAACCACTGTTTTCTCTGAATAACTACAGACTGCTAAGGAGCAGGTGACATTCCACCTTTTATCACAACCCAGCAGGCTGGTGCCTTGCTGCACGCAGAGATAACAACATTCAACAGCTTTGCTTGCTACAGCTTCCCACTTACTAGGAAGCCAGGTTTCCTCTGACAGTGGTGTATTTTTACTGCAGGAATTGACAGGGACCATTCAGAGTGTTGATTACTGTAATTAGAGCCAAACTCCCTAAAAGTCTTCTTCATGGCTTTCAAGGAAAGGGGCCCCATCTTGTGGACATTTCCTGGAGCAAGTGTGGTCTGTCTGTGAAGCTGTTAACCACAGTGCTGTCAATGCAGTGCTGAAAACAAGCTGTGATAACCAGCTGCACCAGATCTCGCCTAACCGAGAGTTATGTCTGGGCTGAAAAGTGCAAAAACTACCTCATTTCTTTCTCTCAGGGCAAACCATCCTCCTGTTTCTGTAGGTGTGAGGAACCCTGCTTCAATATAGCTTTTAAAGAAAGACCTAAAGGGGACTTCTACATACTGCTTGCAAGTTCCTTACCTGCTCACTGAAGAGGGGGAATGAGAAGAGAGAAGGGCAAGCAGAGATGAGGTCAGGACATCCACCGCCAGCAAGGTCAACTAACGAACCCGAGGAACAATTTCTCAGGCACCCCAGAGGCCATGGCACATGTGGCCACATGCTGTGAGCAGCAGGAGAGTCTGGATGCCCAGAATGGCTGGAGACACCCTGTGCCAGCCCTGATGACCGATGTCTCAGTGCCTTTGGAAAAGAGTAGAAGCAGGCTTTCACATCTCTCCTATAAAATCTGTTTACACAATGTGCAGCTACATCCCACACATGCTATCCCACACCTACGACACCTGGATCATAGGGACAAATGTCACCTAATGAGGCTCCTCACTGAACGTTTATTTTTAAGAAGATGCATAATATTTGGGAAAACAGGAAAAAGCTGTTGCATATGCAGTGCATGTTGCTAGCTCACTTCAAACAGGCTTTGACACCAATAATGCAACTGGAATTTTTAACCTCAGGACAAGTTACAGAAGTCACTGCTTTCACAGGTCCTTCAAATTCCTATTTTCGTGATTACCAAGAGCTTCATCATGCTTGTCCCTTGTCTCCTACAAAAATGACATCATGTATGGCACTGCCTTCATAAACTCACGATACTTGGAGAATTTTTCTGAGATTACATAGGCACAGGAGTGGTGCCAAGGGCCTGGAGCTCTCCTTGGCATACATCGGAACATTAAGGGACTGGGACATGGATGTTTGGCAATACAAGATACAGCTAGTGACCTGGTATGGCCCTCTGGGGACATGGGTAACACACTTGTACCAAAAGCACCAGCTCAGGTCAGCATGGGGATTTGGGGGATCAAAGGAGGTTGGAGGTTGAATGTGCCCTTGGAACTCACCTTGTCCAATCTCCCATGGGCCAAGATGAGACCGCACCACTCAAAGTTTTACTCACTCTGAAGGGTTTTGAAACTCTCCAAAGGGGGAGATTCTGTGACTTCTCTGGGCAGGTTGCCCCAGAGAAGTTGTGAAACATCTCAAAGCTCCATGGTTCCCCTAATTTCTGCTGCCTCCTCAGCTTCCCCTGTGCCTTCCTGACACGACCTTCTCCACTGTACACGCAGAGAGTGAAGATGGAGGCAGCACCCTGGCCCAGCCAGTCCCAGTCCCCAGCCTTGCCCCACTCCCACTGTGCTCCAGGCTGAACAACCCCGACTCTCCCACCCTATCTCCACAGGAAAGGTGCTCCAGCCCTCTCACCATCTTTGTGGCCCAAAGGTTATTTTGGCCTATAACCCACTCCTGATGCCTTCCTTTATTCCGGGGAACCATGAAGGCAGCCAGTGGCTAGGTCTAGTAAATTATTTGTTTTTGTCAGCACACTCCCAGCCACCCTCTTCCTAGGGCAAGTCAGGAGCATTTCAGGACATGTGTGTCCTTTTTGCAGAGAATTAAGCCTGCTAGTCCTAGGATGCTGATCGAGGCATGTCTGCATGCACCCATTTTTCAGTCGTCTTGGGCACATTCATCTCGGGCACATTCATCTCCTCCTTTGCC
>VYZQ01059170.1:37983-76758 GCA_013400655.1 Mystacornis crossleyi
CAGGGCGGGCCTTGGCTTTGGTGAGGGGAGGCCCTGCCCTGCCCACCACGCACCCCCAGGCCTGAATCCCAGCCCCGCAGAGGCCGCCAGTCCCCGGCACACCAGAGGCGATGCTCCGCACCTGCCTCTGGAGCCCCAGTCTAGCGCCAGCGTGGCCAGGTGACATGAAGTCCCACCTGGGGGAAGGGCCCAGGAAAACCAAAGGCAGTGCAGTGCTAAGGGTACTTAAACTGAGGCATGGGGCAAGCGTGTCATGACCCTACCTTGTCTTGGACTGTCTGTCAGCTGAACACTGCTGGAAGAGGAGTGGTAGCTACACTTGCTCTTTTCTATGTCTTTCCTTCCTTCTTCTTCTAATTCCCTCCTTTTTTTTTTTTCTTTTCTTGAATAATTTAAAATTGGATGGGCTTGGAGTTTGCTAAATTGAGTGGACAAGGTTAGCACTTTGTGAGATGTTTTATGCTGATAGAATGTTGCTCTAAACCTTCTGCCAAAGTTCTCTGATTTTCTATAGTTGCCAGTGAAGTTGTGGTTTTTTTTTTTTTTTATTTTGACCTCTTGAGAATATTGTCGGTATTTCTCCCATGCATCTAACTCAGAGTACATAAAAAAGTGTAAGGCCTTTTAAGTGGCTCACCGAGCAAGTATTGTTTAACAGACTCGGTCTGTTGAGGTGTGTGGGCAACCAGCATGCCAGGACCATATAGGTACACTGATAGGATAACAATGTGTGGAACTTCCACACTGCCTCATATCAAAGGGAAACTCATAGTAATGTAACTAGCTAGCCTTAACTTATGTCAACTTTAACAAGGTGACAGGGTGAGAGACTGACAGATGTAGAAAATAAAAAGGGCCATGGGTTTCTTAGAGAATTTCTGAGTAAACATCAATTGCCAAGTCGTTACCAAGGCAATGAAATAAAAAACCACACAAAGCCAGCGTGTACATGGGGATGCTTTTTTTGTTTATACATTATGCTGTTGGGAGGATATAAGGGTGATAAAGGGAAATAACTTGAGAGAGGAATAAAGATATAATATGAAGCAAAAAATCTAAGCAGGATTGAGTGAGCCCTGTGCCTGATCACCACAATTTAGACCACAACAAAAACTCCACTGTTTCTGCACTGTCCGTGTCTGGGTTACTTCCACAGGAGGGACCGTTTATGTTTTTCCTTGATATTGATGAAGGAATACTAGAAACACCCTTCTTAATATCACCAAGGGAATACCTGGAGGATGTCACCTAACAATATCATTCCTTCCTAACTCCTTAGTATAGCCAAGTGTTTGTTTCAGGCATGGGAAATTCTGCCCAGTACAGCTGAGAAAAACGCTTTGTAGATAATAAAAGAAAATGTCTGTACGGAAACCCAGGAGGAAATCCATGTGAACACCTGTGACCACCAACCATCGTATGAAAATAAAGCCTGAAATTACTCAAGCAAAGTCACGATGAAATCATACTCACTAGCAAAGACAAATGGATTAACATTATCATTTCTATCAAGGTCATAATGCAAAATAATGACACAAATAAGAAGTGAGAAAATTTCAAAAAACTTTTTAATGCCTAATCATCCTTTAGTCTGACTTTTATTTTACAATCTTCTGTAAATATTTTAAAAAATAATTTAAAGCTATAAATTAAAATGTTCCTATTTTAATTTGTGACAATTTTCAAAACTCAATATTTTTCCCATGACTGTTTTCTTCTCTAAAATTAAATCAATCACTGATTTTGAAGCCTAGCATTCCTTTCTGCTACTGTCAAACAAACATTTTGATCCAATCAATCATATCCCTTCTAGCTTCTTCAATATAAGGTTTATCTTCAGGTTTCATATCTTCTGGCTTCAGTTGTGCAAACCCATGAACTTGCCCAGGATAAACCTTAATTTTATATGGAACTTTACAATACTGTTTCAGCTTGTCCTCCAATAAGAAGATCTGTAAAAAAAAGCATTTTTTTCCATTACATTATGGGCTTTTTTACATTTACCAAATTTTCTGTTTCTCATAGAGAAAATTCCTCTTTGGATGTAAGACTGAAACTTTATTTCTTCATGGATGAATCTAAGAACCTCAACAGTTGCAGCAAAGATGGTTTGATAACTCTCATTGCCATAAAGAAACAAGTGTGTTTCTGTTCTTAGGCTTGTAACCTACACTTCAAGCTCTGATCTTGAGAGAACATATTCCATAAACCTTAGTGACCATCAGTCCAAAATATTTTGATAAGCTTACTAACAGAGTTTAAGAAAACACGGAGGGCTTTTTTTGTTTGTTTGTTTACTGAACAACAAAAAGACATTGCTCCTGCACAATGTTTTGGTGATTAGTACGCACATGTTTACATGCAAAGTACTAATCATGTGTTTAATCACCATATACATTTTCCAGCACAGTTTTTGCTTATTTCCATAAAAAGTCAGAAAATAGAAGAATGAACACTTATTTTTCCCCACAAGTTTACTTCTACCCATTGTGCAGATTAGAGAGAGTACCATAATTTATTTCATGGTTTTTTGTTGGTTTTGTTTTGTTTTTTTTTTTCATATGGAGCCCCCCCCTTTTTTTTTCGGTGCAGAAAACTATGTATGTGAGGACTTTTTTTTTTTTTTAATATCAGGGATATTTTCTTACACAACCTGCAAAGAAAGAAAGCTTCAGGAGGAAAAGGTGTGGTTTCAATGTGTAACACATGACAGAAGAGATGCATTTGCCAAAACTGTGCCCCTGGGAAAAAGACACATTCACCATAAAATGAGGACAAGGAGTGAAGGATTTGTTTTCCTGTGTGAAGGAGTCACATATGAGGTATAGATTAACATGCTGACTAACGCAGTTAGAAGTAAATATTGAATGACTTCTGTATTCCGAGAGCACACTGCCAGTTCTCCAGCCAGACTCTACCCTAAAAAACAAGTTATGCTAGAGGTGGTATGTTATCCTTGCCACTGAAGAAAAAGAATTTATTCACAGAAGAGGGCACCAGCTTCCTACCCATGTATTTATCCAGCCTCTCAGATATCCTTATAGTAGGGGTTATAGCAGAACATAGATGGCAGCCAGGAGTCAAAACATTTCAGTCTACAAGTTGTTATTATCTCAGCTAAAATTCACATCCGCTCTTTTGACGCAGTTCATTTTGTCTTCTTGTAGCAAAAGCAATTAGTTATTGATCCCCATCATCAGAAAGTTCAGCTACTGAGCTGCAACTACTCTTTTTTTCCATTCAGTGACCGAATTCAGTGATTTAAGTATCTCATTTCACACCCATAGCAGTAGCATACAAGTTTTTGAGATGCTTGGTTTCTACCTAGTTGTATATCCCTGCCCAGTTTCACGCTCCACTTATCTAGCCACTCAGAGACTGATGACCGTTCTTTACTGTTTTTCCCACCTCAAAAAAAGAAGCTTTGAATAAACAAGATAGGAGGGAAATTGAAATTTAAACAGAACCATCCAACCTGTCTAAGTTTTTGTATCTGAAAATGGTTTCTAACAAGGATTTCTGTGTGGGATAAATGAACTCTGGGAAAAGAAGAAATCTTTTCAGAACAACAACTTACCTGATCCAAAGAAATAGTGTGGTCTTTCTCACCAAAAATGAAAAATGTGGGATTTAGTAAACTGTATCTTTCTTCAGAGTCTCTAACTATTCCTATAATGTTTTGAGAAACAGTCTATTAGTGAGGCTAGCATTCCTGCAAGATAAATGACAAATTAAAAGACAAAATTTCTATTTAAGTTTACTTCTTAGATACATTACTTAGATCAGGACAGTGGCTATTTGGATGGAGAAAAAGCATTTGGAAAACATATTTCCCTGCTCTCCAGGTAGTTAAACAAGGAATTAATTTTTTTCTTGTTTACAGCATTCTTAAAATTTTTATACCAATATAGCCAATTGCTGAAATAACCATAATTAAAATCTGCAACTCACCTTTGAGTTGAGCATTTATAGAAATTGTTACGAAGTAGTAAGTATAATTACAAACTATGCATAGTCATGTGAACCCAAGTAAGTTTTCATGTGTTCTACACTACCATAGAGGGACACCCCAGCGGTTAATTGAGGATTTTTCAGCATCAAGTGATGTACTGCCATTCCACCCCAGGAAAACCCAACGATACCAATCTTCTTTGCACCGCATTGTTCCTTTAGATACTTCAAGACAACATCAGCTTCCCTAAGACATATAAACAAAAGTAAACTAAGGAATCTATTGCAGAACCAAAACTTGACAATTTAAGAAGTAAATTACAAGATGTACATGATATTTTTTCCGTGTCTGCACCTCCAATCATATAAAACAGGGATTACTTAAAAAAGCACATTTCAGGCTAGAGCAGTGGCTTCTATTATTAAATGAGAGTTAACATCTCTGGTCCTAATTTAGGGAAGTACAGGTGTAGGGACTTAAATACTTACCTGAATTGTCACCTGCTCCTTTGTTTTCAAAATTAGTAAATTTTTATTTGCCTAGGACAGGACAGCTAAAGACATATCTGCAAGTAGAACACCTTGCATTATGGACTGTAGGAATAGATAAGCTTCACTGTACTATCTCTACAGAGTTCACCTTTTTAGATAAAGCTTTTTCCTATGTCATTACTGTTGAGCGAGTTAATACTAAATATCCTACCAAGGTCACACGCAAGAATGTTATGCTAAGGTAGCAATTACTCAAAATTACATTGTCAGTAACCACAGTGTTTAAAAAATAACTTTTGCATGAGGTGCAATAAAAAAAAGAAAAATATTTCCATTGTAGGTGAGAACAAGTAAATTATTATTTTTTAATTGCTGATTTCTTAGGTCTCAATAGTTTTATCTTCTTCATTACCTACAGAGTTTTAAATTAAGTTTAAATGCAGACTGCATAAACTATTACTATATTTTTAAACATTAGGTAGAGTTGTATGGTCATTCAGGTTTGGTAAGACTGTCCGAAAAAACCCAGTATGAGAGTGACATGAAGAGGATATTGTGTCCTAGGCCTGTGGCCAGCCTCTCTCAGATTTGGTTTGTTTGAAAGGGTACCAAGAAAGTCATGGGTATGTTGGAATCCATGTTGTCTGACAGAGCAAGGGATCTGAACAGGAATGTTCACCTGCAAGTGAACCCTCAGAAGACAGCAAAAGCATGTCCTGAGATCTTAATTTTTTAAGACAGTGTCCACACATCTGCTCCTCTTTGGAGCAGGATTTTTTTGTAATTGTTAGTCATTTGTCTTTTCAAAAAATTTGGTCACAGCTTCTGTAATTATAAAAAAACTTTGCTGAGAGACATTGAAGATAGGCTGTAGCTGCTGGAATGTCTGGACAGGGTCAGAAGAATTCTTGTGGCTTGTAAGACGGTAACTAAATAATAGGGTGTCATTGCCTCACTATCATCTTCTGCTGTTTTGAGCTGTGGTAAGAGATGATGAAGAAACAGTAATGCCTCCCATAATTCAGGGAAGCCTTGTTACAGGCAGTGTTAGGCTATAAAGATAATGATCCCTCTATTTCACACTGAAAAACATAATACAGTTAATCAGATGTATCTTAGGTTTTGGCCAGTCTAGCAAATTTTTATGTAGTGCTGCTCTGGAGACTCTCATCAGTACCTATAATAATCTGCAAAGCAGAAAGCAAGATGGGCACGTGACAACTGGCAGATAACATCTGCAGTTGTAGAAGACTTCTCCTCTTTATCTTGAGGAACTGGGGGCAGAATCAGCACTTGTGGGTGAGTGCTGGGTATTTCGTAACCTGTGAAACACTGTGAGCCTGTGTGGCCAGTATAACCTAGTTAGAAAAGGGCCCAGGAAAACAAGACGGGGACAATAAGCAGTGATGGGCAGAGCAGATGATCCTTTTCAAATCCCAGCCAAGACAGTGCCCAGAACCACAGAAGAATCACCCAGAATAAGAAACTGTGGTTGTGCAGCCAGCTTGCCCTGCTGTGAGGTGCCACTTCTAACATTTCATATAAATTCCCCTTGTTTGCTGGATGCTTTTTAAAGTTCGAGTACAAATATATATCTTACTTGTCTACTTTCATGGGATCATGATTTTTCATCCAGTCAGGAAAGTCAGCCCAGTGATCAGTAGATGTCCAGGGTTCTGTCCCCTTGAAGAAGTCTGGGCAGATGGTTCTGTGTGAGATATGAAACTCAGTTGATTTTCATTGAATCTGTGGATGTCTAAATGTCTCCTAATATCTTCTAGTCCAGAGTACACATCTATATGATTACTGTCTGAATCATATTTTACTCATCCTATTCAAGTAATCAACAGAGCTAGAAGTATATGTCTTTGTATGGGAAAAAAAAATACAAATAAATGCTCATTGTTTCTTTAGACACACTTAATACAAAAGTAAAGGGATTAAACAAACCTCCTGATTCTATAGAAACACATATATACTTCTTTGCTGTTACAAGCTAAAGCAAATGTTCAAAGGGTTTGGTTCTGAAAAGTAATGAAGCAGCACAAACACAGGCACTTCGAGACTCCTTGTGCCTTTGTGCTCAGGTAGCCATTTTTCCTGGGTCAGTTTAAGTAGCTTTGGTGGCTCCACAGAAATGTTTTGTCCATTGTCTTTTTTATTTGCTCAGACTGAAATGGCATGGTTGCCTTCTGTGTATTGGAAACATCATATGCCATACCTAGCTTTGGACCTATCAGTACATTTACGGGGAAGATAGGAAAGAAAGTTGCTTACATATATCCATGACCTGCCATCAAATCGACTATGTATCTAATATCTGGGAACCGCCATCCAAATACATCATGAACCACGATCACAGCTTTGTCCGTGAAAAATGATGGTCTACAAACATATGCCTTAAGATACTCAATTTGTACTTCATGTCCAAGGCACCCATAGTGAGACCTTTCTCCAGTATTATATAGAAAAGGATCAGCCATTTGAAAACCTGAGGGGGAAAAATAAAAAAAAAGACAGCAAGAATGTAAATATAATTTGTTAATAATAATTGTACTGGGAGCAGTTAGAGAAGAACTGCAGTATGGAGTTATAAGCTAGATTCCAATGCCATATGCCCCTATGTCCTTGAAAGGGATTTCAAGAAAATAAGCATATGTGCAAGCCTCATTCAGAATATTTGGTTTTGTCCAAATAGTCTTTGGTTTTGGAGAGTATTTGGTTTTGTCCTTTCTCCAGAAGTAGCAATTAGAGACAATGAGCCAGGAGATGTGCTAGACAGATTAAAGTCAAAAGTTGCCTTGACTCTCTGTGTCAGGAGCTTGGAATGGACTCTATGCAAAAAGTAGATCGTGATCCTTTAATTAAAAGTGGTGTTACAATGCATCTATACAAGGAATCCAATTAATTCTGCAGGGGCAGTGATAATATAAGCATTTCCTAGTCATGTACTGACTTTGAAACTGTCCTTGGGGGTGCACTACGCAGGCATATACATTATGACTGTCTCTGCTTCATCATTTCTACATCAACCTATTATTTTAGTTTGCGTTGTAACATGTACTTCATAAAACCATATGATTTTCATGGAAGAGCAGCAAATCCCTGTAAAAATACATGCCTTCCTCAGTTCTCCATTAACTAGAGCAGCAAAGGGCTACATTCCACAGAGTAATGGGAAATTTTGCTTAGGCAATATGGACACATTTGGAACCATGGTATTGACAGACTGAAGAGCAGAGAATTGATGCCACAAGAGACTCACCATTTGCTTATGCCCTACACAACACTTTTCAGTTTGCATAATTCACTCTGCTCAGTAAAAGAATCCAAATTTTATATGCACTTAGACTGCTTTATACCCAAGATAATCCAAATTTTATAAGCTTGTAGACTGCTTTATACCCAAGATAATCGACCTCCCCAATGCTTAGAGACACTGTTCTTCTCCATCCTCTCCCAATCCCGGGGCTGCTGTCACCAGATCCGGCAGGGCCAGCATTGAGTTTGAGCAAATACACTTGATTACAACCGTAACCCCTGGCTGAGAGTGGTGGAGACACGCAGGAACTGGGCAGACATGGCTTTACTGCTCTAATCAAGCTCATTCAGATAAAGCCATGTGATGGATGATCTCTCATCATCAGTAATCCCCTGCGCTGATAACTGAGAATTAATTACATGTGTTAATTGTTATCCCATCTTTCTCAACATTTGACTATCAGGCTTGGTGCTATGAAGCGTGAAGTAGCCTGATTTTCAGCATTAAGGCCTCCGTTGTTTTGGCATTGTATGAAAGTGGAAGTGGTAACTCACATGGGAGATTATCTCCTACTTTAAGCCCTCCATAATGCTTGAAACGCCTGAATATGCTTGAGAGAGGTCTGTTCCAACAAAAGTGCTTCCTACCTCTCTTCTTATAACCTAAGGTGAATGAGCTTGTTTAAGTACAGGAGGCTGCCCAGAGAAACCACAGGCACTCCCAAAGATAGCTAACACTGCTGCCTTCGGAGATGGCAGCCACAGTTTTACTCCACTGTGGTCTTTTGTTCAGAAGGGCACAACCTATGGTGTCCCCTTCAAGGAAGTGGGTATTAGGCGGCATTAAGCTATGCAAATAGTTGCCAACCGGCCTACTCCCTTTCCATCAGTTGCTTCCCAGAAACCATTTCTTTGGCCTATACTGACTGAGGCCAGGCCAGCTGGCTCCTTTCCAGGCACTAGGCAGTGGAGAACGTTAGTAAATAGTCAGCCACACCTGAACTGCTTAGAAGTTTGATGGGATCCTGTTCAGTCAGAAGATTTATTTGCTCCCACACAGTGTGGTGTAGCAAGCAACATGCCAGGATATTTCCAGTCTCACCTCATTCCCTCTTCCCACCAATTTCAGCCATTACACTTTTCCTTTTCCTGCTTTCCCTATGGCAGTATTCCAAGCAGGTATCATCTCACCTTTATGCCCCGCTCCTCATCACTGAGCTCCAGCACAAAGGAGATACAGGGCCCGCCGGGAACAGGGGGAAAAGTGATTGCTGCTAATGGGGAAAGCCACAGGTATTGATGAATTTTGTGTCATCCTACTGCTCCTTAAGAGAAAGCCTTCTTAGAGCTTCTCCTTCTCTCCAGTGGTTCTGATTTTTCTTGGCTGACTAGATATCATTCAGCTTTCCTGCAAGTAACTTAAAAACTGAGGGGAGTTATTTACACAACACAAAGGTGGGCTCCACCAAAGGTGGTAGGACAGACATGAACTATTGCATTTCTAGGAGCAATAAATCACATAGTTATATTCTGCTGAGTCTTAGTTTTCATCAGGAAAAAACAAATCTCTACTTGGAAAGGGAGGTTAAAACTGTTTTTAAAAACAATCAGGTTAAACCGAGGCTAAGATCCTGCTAAGGACAATCTCCACTTCTCAGAAAGGGAGTATGAGCACGTGATCTCAAAGTGATGTGCTGTTTGGCAGGACCTTGGACTACTGATGCCAAGATGTGACATCTCTGCCCTTTTCCTGGGTTGAGCGATAACATTTTAAGCTACTGCAGCATTTCATTTCAATGCTAAGGGGTCAATGGACCAAACAAGGAAAAGAATGGAAACTCATTATCATAAGGGGAAAAAAAATTATTATGGTCCTTTAATGTGAACTTGCTACTTGATGAGCATAAATAATCAGTGTCCTCAGAACTATTGCTGTGTCACAGTTTGTAGCAAAGACTCAAAATGAAATTCAGTCTTTCCCAAAGTTGACAGTTTTATCTTCACCTTATCTGCCCCTTGATACTTGTCTTTGTGCAAATTTTTCTACTGAAGCCAAAGTAATAGTCTCTGATTAAAGGAGTAGTCTTTGCTGATTGTTTCATTTCTTTTCAAAGAGCTATATCTACTTGCTTAGCAATTTCAGATTTTCCCTTCCAGCACAGGTAAAAGTAGTTATCCTTTTCAGCTGTCAACTCAGTCTGTATGGACCAGTTTCCTCTCACATACCTGGAATGCAGGATCCTGTCTCAGCCCAGCTCTCTTCTTCTGCTCAGTTAACACCAGCTAGATTGCTCTAAACAGAAAAAGAAGAAAACCAGTTCTTGCTGACAGTTTTGCTCCTGTTGCTGCCCATCCAACTTTCAGGTGCTCTTCAACTCTTCTGCAGATTTTGGGATTGGGAAATGAGGAGGAGAGGCTTCGCTCAAGAGTCATCCCGAACGGAAGGGGTGGGGACAGATCATGCAGAGAGGCAGTCTGCAGCAGGCGCCACATCAGTTGCCTTTACTCCACCTTTTATTTATTTATTATCTAAGGAGTTTGGAAAGATGCACCCAAACACTGTACTACACTATGATGTACGTGATGCAGCCATTTAAGACACTGCAGAGGCTTTAGATGTCAGTGTTTATGACTGAGACATTTAGCATCAATGGTGTGTTTGCTGATGCATTTTTGTGAAGAATATTCATATCGTTTATTGACTATAGTAAATGTCGTAAATGAAATTTGAGGCGAATTAAGATGAATCTGTCCTGGCAAACTTGCAGCTTAAAAAACTTACTAAGTCTCCCTAGCACACACATTAAATATATTACAACCACACCCATAAGTATTCTCAACAAGTCTAAAAGTGTTCCAGGGTATTTGTGATTAGACTTGCATTCAACAAGCAAGAAAGACTTGAGTCTGTGGCGGCTCACTGAAATTTTCCATTCCTGTTTCCACAATGGCACTGTATGCAAGGAACATTAACTTAGCCCTCAGGCTGCCATACACTCATTTTCTCTGTGTATACACATGGTTTGAGTGTGTATGCATTTTGTGGAGAGTGAGGCGCAAATGAGAGAGACAAAAGAGCTCAAAGAAAATTATAATGTAATTTCAAGACAAAGATCAATAAAAAAACTTTTATTCTTAGTATATATGACAAACAAGTTCCCCAGTCACCCAGTAGATTCTCAAGAGTACTCTGTGTGGTAGGGACGACAATCTGAGGACTATGTTAAACAAAGGATGGATGGATCCAGTTCACCAAACTTCAGACATTTACAATGATGATGTCTACATGACAGCAAGGTGTCTACACTCCCACAGAGTCATCAATATTTGGAGTATGATTCACACTCCATGGGTGTCTTTTTTCGAATGATAATAGGTAGTCCCCTAGGTGACCCAACTAGTGCATTAAGATTGCTGTGCTGAGTGCATAATAACCCAGGCTCAATGAGTCCTACCTCTCTGTGCTGTGGCAGCTGCACACAACTCAAAATTAAGGTTTGTAATGACCGGGAAAAGGGTGTTTGTCCTGTCATATCTGTCATGGGATTCGCACATCGGGATTGTACAAGAAACCATTAAAAAGATTGCTTGTGTTGCAAGGGATGGAGTGGGGAGACTTGACTGAAAAGATCCAGTTTGTACTTTGATATTAGTGGCATCTTGCTTGACCTTGTGTAACCCCACCCAGATGGGTATCTTGTACTCAGATCGACAAGACTGAAGTATTGTCTTCCTACCCTGCCCCCACCAAGGATGAACTTGGCTTCATCCAAGCTGCAGTCCCCTGGAACAGACCGGGCCAGCAGAAGCGTATATCTGATCGCACCTTCGTCTCACAACTGCAAACCCTGTCTCGGTGCTCAGCCTTGGGGGTGGTTAGGGTGAAAGGAGAGCAAAGGACTCACTCTGCTCTAATGCAAGCTTTTGCCTGCACAGTGTTTATGGCTGACCTGCAAACTCTCTATCATTCACATCTCCCATACTTGACGAGACTGTCTTTTCCCCTGTAAGATACAATCACCTCTGTAATCGACTCAGGGTTATGGAGATCATTGCACCCATGAAGACTTCCTACAGTCTCAAGGAACTTATACATCTAATTTTCCTATGCCTGCTGTGAACTTCTCTATTTTTAGGGTTAAAAAAAAAAATAAGAAGAAGATAAGAGTTGGAATGAGCACAGCAGATTTACTTGTTCAAACACACAGTGGTGGAATTTCTCCTTCACCTGAGACACATAGCTTGTTTTTGTTTGGCTTGATTTCTTTTTTTCCTGAAGGCTTGCACCAATATTTCTCTGACTGCTCGTCCTTGTTTTATAGAAATGGGCATAGAATAAAGCCCAAAAGTTAATCATCACGGCTGTTGGCTGCAATTTTAACNTGAAGGCTTGCACCAATACTTCTCTGACTGCTCGTCCTTGTTTTATAGAAATGGGCATAGAATAAAGCCCAAAAGTTAATCATCACGGCTGTTGGCTGCAATTTTAACTGTATGCCAATAAAAGAAATAAGATCCTAGGACATGCAAGCCTGCTGCCCTGAGGCAAAATAGAAAGGTATTCTCTCCTAGACGACTACTGATATCTAAAAACGCGGAAAGGCAGTACTCTGGTGGCATCTCATGCAGAAGTGAAATGCGCATATGGAGAAACCAATGAGCAAGCTTAGACATGCCTGATTTACAGTCACCTCGTACAGTATTTGAAGTGCTGCTGGTAACAACAGACTCATCAGAAAGCTGAAATCATTAGAAATGTTATACCTATGTTGTAAAAAAACCTGTTCAAAGCATCTCTGTTGAGTGATAGGATTGCAGCCTAGAAGCTGCAGACGAGGCAAGAGGGACAGCAGGACTCCCCTCTCCTCTTACGAGGTGCCAGCCAGCAATAGCAGCCTTGTTAAGGGGTTACCCCTGCCGAGGTACCTTGTGAGGAACTGGTAGGGAGGCTCTCAGGAAGGACCACAGCAGAGGCACGGTGCGATGGGGTCAAAATGCAGCTCTGCAGAGCCAGCTGCAGTGTCACTCTGTACCCAACATCTGCATTCATAGGAAGAAGAATCCCTTGGGATTTGGGTCTCTTCAAGAGGGGAGCACAGCTATTCCCTCTAATAGAGCTTCACTGAAAAGACAGTCTTACTAGTGAGTCTGTAATTTGGAGCTTGGTTTGGTGCTTTTTTTTCTGTATGTTATCCCAATTCCTTTCCCTTCATCCAGTAAAATGCTGCATACCTAAAGTTATCTACTGAGTCATCAGTAGGGGAGGGGAGCAATATGTTTTAATAAAACTGATTTAATACTGCAGGTTTCTGGCTTGGGTGTCCAGTCACTGTTTGAATAAAGACCCTTGGAAATCAGGTCAGCTCTTCTTATTGCAAGTCAAGGCTTGGCAGGAGGTTTACATGTACAGATACATTATTTGACATTGGTGAAAACTAGTCTTACAGTTTTGTTCTTTAACATTTGCCTAGCGTGGTACTCTGGAGTTGGCAGCTGCCTTTTCCTGGAACATTACAAAAATTCTCCAAGGAACCCTCTGCTTTGGTTAGTAGTGAACCATATCACTCACTCTTTTCCCATGCTTTCCCATGTGTCTAAGAAGAAAGGCCCCGAAGTCTGTCCTCTGTGGGAGTGAGTGACCTTATCTGCTTCATCTGGTGCATCACTGGCAGGCATGACCATGTTCCCTGCGCTGATCAGAGCACCCGCTGCTCCCCACAGGGCACCAGGACCAGGGTGATTGCTGCTCCTTCACTATAAATCTTCGCATCTCTCACCATGCTTCCACTCCCTTGTGATTTTATTTGCTGCTAAAAAATAATAGACTCAATCTGTCATCATCTCTCCCTATGGCCATCTCCCCATTGCATCCACCCCTTCTTCCTCCTGTTCTACGCTGTTCCATTTATGTAAGTTGTTTGAAGCCACTGGTTTCAACTTGTTTCTGATTATCCCTTTTAGTGTCCCAGGATTCTTCTCGGGTAGGCTAGGGTCAGATCTCAGAGCATACAAGTACTTACCTACCTAAAATCAAAATTATTACTTTGACCACAGGGGTAGAGGGATGATCTGAAAATTATAGTTTTCCATAGGTATGTTGCTAGTTTGCTTGTTGGGAATGTAGAACTGGTTGACCCAACAGGTTCTGGGTTTCTCATGCTTGGCTTGGATTAATTTTTACTTAAAAATAAATTGTGAATGTTTACTCTCAAATTTCCTATTTTTCCTGAAAGAGCTTGTGGGATTTCAGAGGGTGTGCTTTGTGAACTTTACAGAAAAAGGGTGGAGTATAACTTTAATTATGCCACGCAGTAACAGGAAAATTATTTTAATGTTGTGGGTGACATGCAAAGAGGGGAATTAAAATTCCTTACCACTGTCCAGGTGTTTCTAGGTTATTCAGTAGCTCTTCATTTTATTAAGAAACACTTTTAATGAAATTCCAGTACAAGATAAACGATTCCAAATAGTAATGAATATTACTAGCAGTATATAGGGAAAATACTACATTCTGAAGCAATGGCTCAAAAACAGATCAAAGGCAGAATCAGTTTTTCACTGAACACTTTAAATGCAGACACGAGAAAGACAATAGAATTAAGAGTACATGGATAATTGCATGGACTAAGGGCTGATATCCTTCTCTAAACAACAAAACATCTATTCTGTGCATGATTTAAGATTATGTCTATTGTCTTTCTCTTACCAAATAGTTCGTCTTCTTCTCTAAAACTACAAAAATTCAGTAATTACTAAAAAACACTTTTCCCCCCACTTATCCACCACTCAGATTACTTTCAATGATTAATTACTTTTAGTGATTCATTAATTCCATGTATTTAGTCATTGAAACTGAATTTTGTATGCAGAATTTTCCCCATAAAATGTTGATTTAAAAAGACATATATTTGGTCAGTTTTATTCGAGGGCATGGGTTCTTTTTTTAACCTTTTTTTTTTCTGTTTCTTTATTTGGTATGGGTTGTCTCATAAAAATGTCATCTACTGCTCATTTTATATTTCAGAAAATTTCTGGGATTAATCAGCTGGAAGGGAGTGATTTTGTTTCCTTGTAATTGAGGGCATATTTGCACTGAGATGTAAATACTATTTCAGTCTTCAGTACAAATAAGCTGTCCTGGACAAAAAGCTGTACCTTGTGCCCATAGAATTTATCTTACTTTATGAAAGAGGTAACTTTCATACGTAGAAATTTGGCTTCTCCACTGTAAACTCCCAGCATGCACTTGAACAGTTTCATTTGGCTGAGATTTTCCAAGACATCATTTTTAAAGCCAAGAGGACCCCAAAATTTCCACCTACATATGGTCCCCCACAGATTATACATCTTCCAGATGAACCTTCAGGGTTTTTTTTCCTAACTGGAGAAATGGAAACTATGTGCTACTATCACTGATTATAGAACAAATCAGGGAAAAGATTACTATACTAATCAGTTGTTTTAAATTCCAAGACTTTATACAGAGTGCCAGGAAAAAACTTTTACCCATGTTTGCTCAACTTTAAAAGTCCTGTTTTGCAAATATGTCTATGCATTAGTAATCTTGGAATGTAGCCAGACAGCCTTGGACTGTATCCCACAAAGTAATACAGACGCCCAAGCACACATCAAAGCAACGAGTTTAAAGAAAGTATATATAAGAGCTTCTAATTATATAACAAGATAATTACCATACATAATTCAGAGCAATTGAGGGGCTTTATTAAATATGTTTACAGAGAGCACCTGTCTCATCTTTTTTCCAAAATGAGATTATGAACTTTGCCCTAGCAGAAAAAAATTACATTTTTGTGTCATCCTGCAAATGGTTGAGACTGTGCTAGAACTATTCTAAGACTGTGCCAGTTGAACTAAGTTAGTTACTAAGACTCCCTGAGCTGGTGCAAACATGTAATGGAACATTTCAGAAGACAAAAGGGGTCTGGGCAGGAAGGGGGCCAGCCCCCTGTGTGAATCCTGCCCTGCGCTGCCCAGTGCAGGCACAAGAAGGCACACAGGCAATATGCATCCCATGTGGAAGGGAACACCACAGTGCAGTCACTGCCCACCCTACCTGGTTCAGATGCATGTGACACCAAACATCATGGTGTGGAAGAGGTTCTCTTCCCCTGCTCACCCAGACAGTTCAAACTTTTGCTAGCGCTGTGTGTGCCGAAGTACTGTGCCAAGAGTGAACTTCCAGGCTTGCTCTTCCACAACTTTGTTGTGAACTAGTGAGTTTCAAACTGGATGCTTCAGCAAGTAGAAAGCATGAGCTTAAGCAAGAAACTTCAAGGCCTGATCAGATTTGCTCTAAATGGCTGATATTAGCACTTCCAGAAATCACAATTTCCAGCACGATGCTTCCTTCTGGTCTGAAATGGATCTCAGTTTCCTGATAGACCCACAACGAGATCCCAGAGAGCTGAGATGTTATAGGCCATGAGACAAAAAGTTTAGGCCCACTTTATTCAATCCTTCACGAGGTTCATCTCTAAGGTGCTTTGATTTTCCCTTTGTTCCCTGGAAGCTGCAGAGATGATAGCCTGTCTTTACTTGACACGGCAGGTACCTACCATAAGGCAGATCCCTTCCAAATACCTGTCTTGAGCTGCAGCTTAGACCTCAGGACAAGCTCAGGTATTCATTGCAGCCTGTTCTCCTGGTTCAGGGGGAAAAACCAATCCAAACCTGAAGCCTCAAGCTGAAATCAAATCCCCAGTCACCTGCCTCTTCAAAGAGACCAACAGGCTGCACACAACTTATTAACTTCCCCAGAGCTCCGGGCTTATTAACAGGTTTGCCTGGGGAGCTGAGATCCATTTTTTTTAGTGAAATCACCACTTGCTTCTACCAAGATAGACCCCAGCGAGTTTCTTTTCCTTATGTGCAAACCTTTTCATAAGTCCAGATACAAAAATAAACAAGTTCTCCAGGGTGTGGATCACCTTCTGGCTGGTTATCTGGATAGAGAGGTAAGGAAAAAGGGAAATTAGTCATCTTCTCTGCAGAAGGAATTCATAGTGTGTCTCTACCATCACATACTCTTTCTCCTGAGTAATAGACTGACATTAATTGGAAGCGTTTGTCTGAATGTCCATACAAAAGGTAAAACTCAGATACAAAGCAGGCGGGAGTAGTGTTGTGGGAGGAAGTCTTGGACAGGCTGGTCCTGCAAGAAGGACCCAGGACTTTCTACCTAAGACATATGCCCTCAGTGTAGACCTGAAGATTTAACATAAATATGCTGGATCAGAGATCCATGCTCAAGCTACTGCTCCACCATGCTCATTAGTGCAGAAATTGCCATATCCACATGGCCACTTCCTAGCATCTGTCTTCTCTGGAAGACTCTGCCTTGGTACAGCCACTTCTGTTTTTATGTGAGCCAGAAACAGAAACCTGATTCCTCTTGTTCCAGTCAGATTCCAGCGTACTATTAGCTATTCCTACACTCCTTCTCTGGTTTTAAGCAGAAATTGCTGCCTGCTGCAGATCTCTTCCCCTGAATTTCCTTCAAAAGTGTCACCAAAACTGAATTTTGATCACATGGATTTTTCTGATGATACATGTTTATCCTAAAATAATCACATCTAAGTCATTTCAATTCCTCAAGAGTTAAACGCCATGATTTAGCTGAACACTACCATTGCTGTGTGTTATTAACAATCATGATAAGTTCTTTCCTCTGAGAAAAGACATAAATGCCATTATTTTCAAACTTAAACTTCTGAGAGCTAAATGAATTTCCAAGGACAATTACATATGTGAATTGAGAGCAAACAGTAAGCATGGCCTGACTCAGAAGAACAGCAATGAAACTACACACTCCTCAGTGAACTTGTGAATTATGTAAACAGAAAATCAGAAATTAAACAACAGGCTCCTTCTTGGTGTGGTAATTAAGGCTCTTGGTTACCGTGCAAGATGGTGTTATAATAAAGGTTTGTTAAGAGGCCTATTTTTGTTTCCTGCTTTGATGGGATATAAAAGTCTTGTGAAGTTTGGGAAACAAATGGCTACCCTAAATGCAATCTATATCTAGCACGTTTCACCTGGGTACACTTCAAAGTAATTTTGCTGTGTTTATGTTCATCTTTCAGGCAGCTGAACTACTGACAGTTGTGTTGATTACCCCTGGAAACCTCCCAGAGAATCTGCAAATTTCTTTCAAAGGTCATCAGGAGTTCTTATTCTTTAGGTATGGTATTTTTTGGGGGAACACTCCTTTCAGTGACCTCCCAACAGCAGCTGAAAATCAACAACTATAACCTCTTATCACACTTGTAACTTCCTTTTCTCTTGTACTAATGGTTCTCCATTAAATGGCTCTCTGTTTATCTTAAGTGAAAATATTACAAAGAAGAAAATATATTTTTCTGATTTTTATTATGAAAACAAGGAATACATAGAGTTTTCCAGTTTGTTATCTCCAGATTTTAAAAAACACCAACATGACTGGGATGCTGAAGAAGAAATCATGTTCAAGCTAAGTTCAGAAGAGCCAAGCCAGTACAGGTCCCAGTCCCACAATGCACAACACTTGCCCAAGGCCCCAGTCACTTTATTCCCGGGGTTCCAGGGGGAACTTTGATTTGTTTGTGAGCACAGCACTGAATATATGTGGCAAATTTCTAAGTACAATGGATCCAGGTGAGGGAGAATTTATTACTTTCAGCTTTCAACTATCATTAAAATATGGTCATTTTAAATAAATTAAAATGAGTAAGCAAAGAATCTTATTAAATATCTGTGATTATATATAGTTTACTATACATACTAAATACTAAAGCATAGGACATTAGTTGCTCTGCATGTTATAAATATGAGTTCTCAAAAACAGAAAGAGATCTTTAATGTCTTTCTTCTCATATGTCTTCAAGAGACAATCTAAATTCAAACCTTTCCTTGGTTGTGATAGCTGCTCTGGAAATCATTCCACATCCTAAATCTACAAGCCAATACCAAGTGTGTTGCAGGTCTAAGAATATTTCAGATATAATCATTAAAGATGTGTTAACATATCTAAATCAGAGTATTTAACATAAGTTTACACTTTCAACCCCAAGTTTTGGACTGCAGCGAGAAAATCTGTAGTAGAAAATCAAGCACAAGCTCTTCTTAAAGTACAGATTTCCAGTTCACCTACATTCCGAGATCCTCATTGCTCAGACAAACTGGAGAGCTCTGGGTCACCTCTCTTGGCCTTTTGAACTTCCTCCTGTCACTGTAAGGTGCAGGCTGCTGGTGAGAAGACATCGATTCACACAGGCACGCTGCCCCGTAGGGCTGTGCCGATGTGCTGCCAGACTAGCTCCCATCCTTAATGTCCGGGCTCACACAACAGGCTCCTTGCATGAGACCATTTGGTGTGTCAGTGCTGAAGCACCCCTGTACCGCTCCCTATCCCATTCCTGGTGGAGAGCTAAAGCGTAACTTTTCTCTTGGCTTCAGACTGCTTGATACTGCAGACAGGACATTTTAGCAGTTAGCATTTTGCATAGAATTTCCCAGATTAAGACCGAAAATTCACTGAATGTCATTGGGGTGGCAGTTACCCCTGCCTGGGTCCTCATCAATAACGCCAGGTTAGACATTTCTGACGTGTTCTTCCCCACATACCCCTGAACAGAGGGACAAGGGAGTGGTCACCACTGGGGCTTGGGGAGTGCAGGACTTTCTGCAGCTGAGTGGAGGCAGAGATCATCAGCCACTGTCACATCACCCCTGTGCTCCCAGGGGAAGTCCTAAGACCCTGCATCTTCCTCCCGAACCACCTCCAGCCCCAGCTGAGCACAGGCAATGCCTGACCCAGCTCAAGGGACTCTGGCAGTCACGGGATGTGATCTGGGGACTATTCCAGATCACTAATGAAGATACAGGAAGATATGGCAGCCTGAGACAAGAGAGCAGATTGGCAGCCCCCAGTGACTCAGTCATTCAGCTGCCACCAGTGCTAGTAGCAAGGTGCAGGGCAGCCGTGCAGGATGCTGCTTCAGATGTTGAAGGCTTCAGCTACCTGGGAATGCCCTGGGGCCCCTCAAGTAAGTCTTCCTTGATCAGGTGGCAGAATTCAAGGCAATAAGGTTCCCAAAATCAGCAGCTGCTTGTTTCATGTCCCATCAAACTGGCAGGTGGCCCCAGCTGCATGCAAGCCACCATGGTCCCTGACTGGCTGGCCACTGCAGGCCCCAGAGATGCTCCGTCTCCTCTACCACCTTCTTCTCAGGGTCGCCAAACCACCTCCTGGTCCTGGAATAGAGGTGCCCTCTGGTGGCACACTTGGAGCTCTGTCATCTCTCTGGATTGGTCCATGTTCCTGCTCCTGGTGTCCGGGTCTCCGTTGCCATGAGATTCTTTCAATGCACATTGCATAATCTTGCTGTAGGTTGGGGTGAGGCTGACTGACCTGTAGTTCTCTGAATTCTCTTGTTTTGCCTTGAAGATAGTTGTGACACTTCCTTTTTCCCTGTGTCCAAGGATCTCTCCCTATTACCATTTGTTCACTTCATAGAATCATGGAATGGTTTGGGTTGGGAGGAACTTTAAAGATCATCTGCTTTCAAGCGCCACCCCCCCCTCCCCCAATGGGCAGGGACACCTTTCCCTGGACCAGTTTGCTCAGAGCCCCATCCAGGCTGGCCTTGAACAACGCTTCCAGGGATGGAGCATCTACAACTTCTCTGGGCAAATTCTTCTAGTCTTTCTCTTAGCCCCATTCACACTCCTCCCACCTTGCCTTATTCATTTTGGCCATGCTATTCATCATGATCCTTTCCACCATGTATCTCTCTAGCTCCTGGCTGTTCTTCCTGCACTTTTGCATGGTAGGACCCCTAGAAAGAGAAACTCTACGTGCCCAGCAGAGAAACTCTACATGCCCAGCTTGTTTACCCTCACTGGGAGTGAGTTTGAGGGAGAAAAGGAGTTGTCCATGAGCCTTTGTTCTCATTGAAGCTAGTGTGAGGTTGAGGACTCCCAGAGAACTCCCTGCCCTTTACTGTATAAAATTCTTCCCTGCCTTTTCACAGAAGCAGGATCAGGAAATAGGCCCGAGAGGACCAGGAGTGTGTAAGGAAAGCAGAGATAAATCATCCCCTCAAGAATCTATAAATAATTTGAAGACTCCTGATTTCCTCCCAGTAGAAGACCAGTAAAAGAAGAGGAAAAAGGAGTGGAACAAAACTTGGAGATCTAGGGAAAAATGGAAGAGGAAAACCCAGTTTGTCACCCTGAATATATAAGACCTGACTGGAAATTTTGGTACAAGTTTTGGACAGCAGTTTCTACTTTTAGGGCTCAGGTGAAAATGAATCAGAAAAGACAGGGTCTCAGAAGACTTTTCCGTCTTAAACAGTGATAAACTCAACAGTGACTTTTAAAGCAGGAACTTCCCCAGATGTTCTCCATTGAAAAGTACAGATTCCGAACAAGGCTGTTCTCAGAAGCTGAATGGAATGGAAATCATGAATGCAGCTGCTTAAATAGTCTTCAGAGCCTCCGAGGACAAGGCCATCAGAATAAAATACCATGCGCTGCCATTTCTCTGTGTGTTGTCATTTTTGTGAGATTACTTTTTCTTTAGCACGTCTAACCAGGCTGAGGCCCTAGCATAGGCCCGTCTCACATGACTGTGTTAAAAAATGACTATAAAAAAACATGTTTAATTGATACATGAAGGAGAGTGAAGAGAATGTACCTTTTGAGTAATAAACATGTTTGACGTTCCATGTCAGACACACAACTGAAAATCTACTTCACTGAGCCAAGCATTTTTCTTAGACATCAAAAGCATTGAGTGGTTTTTTCACTGTATTCTTTGACCCTGCACTGAAGGCAGTAGACACAGCAAATACATTCTTGCCATAGGGAAAGGAGCAAAAGCTGGGGGTTATGCCCCATGATGCATATTCTCAGTGTTCAAGTTACAGTGATGTGAAAGTTACTACAAAAACCAGACAACTTCACAAAACAGAGGTCATGGAGTCTGATCAGCCTGTAATAACTCTGAACTTTAGACCATGGCTTGCTTTCCCCTGGAAAACTTGGACACACTTTTTCCTGTTCCTGCAAATATTCGCGAAAAAGTAATGACAAGTTATTACAAATCCAAGCCCTTCTGTACTTCTGTCCTAGTCAGCACAGAAGCACAGGCAGTAAGGTAGGTGTTGTTACAAAACATAACTATAGTGACTACGTGGATCATTCTCCCTAAGAGATACATTTTCTTTTTGGCAACACTCATGGTTTTAAATGAAGTAGAACTGAACCTTGCCCTGAGGAGTTCAATTTAATTTGGTTGGCAGTCATAACCTTTAATAACATCTGGAAAGTCAAGATAAAACTTTCTGGCAAAATAAGATTGTTTCTGCTAAATACTGAGGATAATCCTTAACTGCTGTCATCTGCAGGGATATTTTCACAGAATTTTAAAGACACGAGAACCAACATGTCCTCAGAAGCACTTATAAGCAGTCACTTGATGATGGTAATGTTTCATACCACACCCTCTATTACCAAGGAGACCAAAGTTCTAGAAGTAGGAATAAAAAATCCTTCTAATCTAATGACACAAATATCTAACTATCTAAAAGGTTCACTTGGACATGATGAAAGTGTTTAAGGTAAAGAACTGTATACTTCAAATGATATTACACTTACTAGGAATGGGATATTCTGAAAGACCAATACAGCCTTTTTGTTTGCTTATTTGTTTTAATTTTTTTGAATGCAGGAGTCCTCCACCAAGTAACCACAGCCACAGAGCTCTGAATCCCAAGTAGATTAATAACAGCCATTAGCTCCATTCTCAGCATGACAGCAGGATCCCAACAAAGCTGATAGGGCCTATGTTTTAAATAGAAAATCCACTGCAATCCACGTGTAAAGAGATCCCTGCTGTGTTTAAGAAATATAATTTGGTAAGCACATTCGGCAGATCTTGAAAAGAGCCATGAAGTTCTGCAAATACTTCTTTACTCCATGGAAATGGTTTGTGTTAATTATCCAAGTATTACCTAGGTTCTTGAAATCTAGACATATAAACAGCCTTGATTGTCCTTTCAGTCAGACTCAATAAACAGTAGTATCATTTAGACTAGGTTTTGTACCTCATCACTCACTTAAAATGCTAGCGGGCAAAACTTCTTTCTTGGCTGAAATATTGATAATCCATAGAACAAACTCCAGTACATAGCCAAGCATGTCCTCAGAAAGAGTTTCTAAAAGAAGCAGGTCTGCAGCCTATGTCATGGCTGTGTCTGCTGATGCTCGGCCATTATGCCCAGCCCTTAGTTTGTGCTTGGTGCAGTACTGCTGCACATTTCATAGCACAAAACATGAACCACAAGTCACATATTCATTCGGGAAGTTGCACTCTTCCAGTAGCTACTAATCATAGCCCAGGTTTAGTAAGAGGCAAGCACCAGCTGAAGGGAAACACATTGTTCAGTACTTGGTATACTGGGGCGTCAGAGTCAGTATTTAGCACCAGTGCAGCAGCCTGGGCCAATCTCCTGGTGCAGCAGCAAATGTCATTGCCTTCACGGTACATCTGAGAGCACTTCTCTCCATCTAAGTTTCAGGAACCCATGGCCACAGCAGCTACCCGCTGGTTAGGGACGGCTCAGGAGATGTCATGGTAGAACAGCTGCTGGCCAGGAAGCCCGTGCTCTAAAGGCCCTGCAGTGCACAGGGAAGATCCAGGCTGGAAGTGGCTTTCACTGTGTGTTTTTGTAGTCCACAGACCTCTGTGCTTTCCAATTGTGTCACGCCAGTTTTCTGTAGGCCTTACTTTGTGCTACACACCAAAGAGCCTGTTCTGACAGTTTTTCTCCTGCCATGGAAGTTCTGGGCCTCCCTCGTGCTGGTGCATCATTTAGGAACCAGATACATGTTCACTTCAAATACTGCTTGGTTTGTCAAGAGAAGCTGACATCCACTTGGTTTTACTTGAGGTAATCCTTTATGTTTTTCACATTCCTGTAACTTGCTGTTCATAACTAACAACCAATTTTGCAGTGAGAGTCAGGTGAACAGCTGAGGAAAAAAGCTAGGACAGCACTGAAAAAAAACCCCCAAACAACTGGTTAAGAAAATAAATGTGTTTTGAGATGTTATCTATAGAAAAACTGGAAAGCGGTAGTATTTGCTCTTTGGCTTTTTCAATGCTCTGAACTTTCAAAATAACTTTAAAAATATAAGGCCATTTTTAAATGTGAGGGAAAATGGAAATATCAAAATACAAATGCTGGATAGTTTCCATTTCACCATTATTATTTTGCATTCTCTTGACAGAACTTCTGAATAAAAATTAATTATCTAAGCATTTAAATGATATAAAACCAAAATAAGACCATATTCAAAAGAACCTTGTCCGTTCTTCCACTTTTTCTATCTACACTTATAAATATGCCTTTCCTTTTCTCATAATCTTCTGTAATTTGGGGTTATATCTATTACTGTCTTCAGTTTCCACCTGTAAAATTACCATATTTCCTCTGTTCTCCAGATAATAACTTATAAGGAACACAGATTTTCTTTTTACAGTATCTTTGTTCAGTGCCTGTTGGCACTAATTCTTAACCTTGTTCAGAGTCAGAAGCTAACAATAACCTTCTAACATGCTTCTCCACCAAAAATTAGAAGCTGCTTAAGCCATGGGTATTTCTTAGGGAAAAAGTACCAAACATATTACTAAATAGATAGGGATTAATAACATGTTCACCAAAAACACCAAGAAGCCTGAGAGATATTTCATTCAATTTAACTTACAATAAAGTACTATACGTGTGGGGTAGGGGGTGGGATGGGGTCCTATTTAAATTATAATGGTCTGCTGCCTCTAACTCACTTTTACTGGTAAGCTATCGTACAGCCCATACTGAACCACAAGGCACAAACAAAATTTTAAGATAAATTCTCTCTAAATGCTGAGAAGATGGTACACATGCAATGTTTGTTAGGTAACTTAAATGGCTGAATAGACAGACACAGACAGGAATTAAATTACTCACTGGCAACACACAGCAACTCCTTTCAAAAGCTTTAATGGAATTTAAAGAAGCCTACCATGAGAGACTGAAATTGGAGAATTATATACATTAATCTTGTCATGGCCTTTGAAAGTGAATTATAATTTAGAGGCTTTTATGTGACATTTAATTTAAATTTATCACATCAGAGTAACACTGATGTAACCAATAATGGTTACATATTTGGAAAATAAAGAATGGGAATTAGGAATATACTTGGAAATTGAAATTCTCCATTTCTTGGCTTTTTCTCCTGTTTTTTTCCACTGATTTTTCCTTGCTGTGACAGAATTAGTATTACAGCATTTCTCACATCCTCAGGCGGTTTTTTACTAGGCCAGGATAATTTGCTGACACAAAAACGAGCTTATTTTTCAAATAAACAGGTTTAGGTTTTTTTATTTATAAATTGGAATTTTTCCACCTTGCCTTTCTGGGTGGAAGGACACAGAAGAGCTGAGTATGGCAGCCTAGCCCAAGTGTATTTTATTGCAGGACTTCACTGTATTTATTCAGCTTGGAGAGCCATATGAAACCTTCACTTTTTCCTTAATTTTTTTTGCTTACACAGGCCAGTATCATACACTCCACCAGCTTGAAGAAGATAATTTTGAAGGAACGAACGTGGTTAGGGTTTAGGAAAATGGAGTTAGAAAACTGCAAATTGGGCATGGGCCACCTCTGCACTATAAGTCCAGATTTGAACTACCGTCCACTCTGCTGCTGACACGAAGACCGAAGGCTTAATGCAAGGGATTTAATGACTGGCTGGACACAAAAGGTCATACAGTAGAGAGAGCTGAGAGTTGCTACGACTCATTGATCAACTAGAGGGGTTAAAATAGCTGCCACAATGCAACACTAAAACAGTGCACGCATACATTTCATCAGGATGGAATTCCTCTCTACCCTGAATAAAATTAAATTGTTTTCTTCCTCAACAATGTTCCTGCCAACTCAGCACAGCCCGAGCGACAGCTCTCTGTGCACGTGGCAGCGTACAAAGTTTTAGCGCTGTCCTGGCTATGTAGGGCAGCAAGACATGGAAACATAAATGATTAAGCTAAGACAGATTTTTGTGCTGTACTGAACGGCTTATTAGTTCTATTGGAAAGTCCCGGCTCTGGAAGGCGAGGTGAGATTTAAAGAAGAGCACAGGTGACCTCTTGCCGCTGAGAAGGAGGGCGGCTGTTTCCAGGGCTTACACACTCCTGATCCCTGGAACACCGACCCTCTCAAAAGCCTGTCCGACTTCACCTAGGAACGCAGCGTTTCTCTCTGGTTTGGAGTAGAATTTAGACACGATTTTGGTTACATTTTGTCCGACTCCCGTGCTCTTCCCGGGTAAGGCCACCGCCCTCAGCACGGCCCCGCCTCCCGCCCGGGCTGCGGGGCCGGGCCCTGGCGGAACTCCAGGACCAAATGCCGCGAGCTGAACTTGGGTCACAACAACCGCAGGCAGCGCTACAGGCTGGGGGCAGAGCGGCTGGAAAGCTGCTCAGCGGAAAAGGGTTGGCCTGCGAGTGTTGGTCAACAGCTGGCTGAACATGAGCCAGCGTGTACCCAGGTGGCCAAGAAGGCCAAGGGCATCCTGGCTTGGATTAGGAATAGTGTGGCCAGCACTGGTGTGCTCCCCAGGACTAGGGACGTGATTGTCCCCCTGTACTTGGCACTGATGGGGCCACACCTCGAGTACTGTGTCCAGCTCTGGGCGCCTCAATTCAGGGAGGACACTGAGGTGATGGAGATTGTCCAGAGAAAACCAGCAAAGCTGATGAAGGGTCTGGAACACAAGTCCTGTGAGGTGTGGCTGAGGCAGTCGGGGTCGTTTAGCCTGGGGAAAAGGAGCCTCAGAGGGGACTGATTGTCACTCTGTGGAACCACCTGAAAGGAGGCTGTAGCAAGCTGGGTGTCGGCATCTTCTTCCCAGGCAAGTAGTGATAGGAGAGAGGACGTAAGATGCAGCAGGGAAGGTTCAGATTGGACATTATGAGGAATTTCTTCACAGAAAGGGTGATTGAGCATTGGAATGGGCTGCCCAGGGAGGCGGTGGAGTCACCGTTCCTGGAGNCCCGCGCCCCCCCACCGTGCCGGGCCCGCCGCGCCGCGGGGGCCGGGCCGGGCCGGGCTGGGCCGAGTGGGGCAGTGTGTGAGGCGGCGCGCGGGTGCCCCTTACATAACCACGGGGAACGGGGAGGGAAAGGGGGGCGGTGCCGGCAACACTCGGAGCGGGGCTGGGATGGGCCGTACCGGGGCACCTGGACGCCGGGGTCCGCCGGAACCTGACGCTGGCTGCGGCTTTGCTTGGGGAAGTGGGGGCCCGGGGGCGAAATGAGATCCCGGGCCGGAGAGCAGCGGGGTGCGCGCGCTGGGGCAGCGTGAGAGGCGGCGAGGAGGGCACTGCCCCGAGCTCCCTCCTGGCCGGCGGACCCTGTTGGACCCGGCCGGCCCTGTAGCCCAGGGAGTCTTAAATTTCCGCTTTTGACTGAATAGTAGTAGCTGCTCCTTTCGCAAAGCTAACTTTGTTATGTGTGCTGCACAATGTGTTTGAAAAATTGAAATAGGCAGGAGCTGACATGTTTCTCTGTCTCTTTTACAATAGACTATACATAGTCACTTACCTAATTTAGAAAAAACATGTCAAAGATCTCATAGTCATGAGGGGTTTTTTACTTGTAGTTTCCATTTTTAAGACAATTGCTGTTTTTGAGGTCAACCGTGGATATATTTTGTCAGCACTTTTGTTATGCTTAGAGAATCACAAAATCGCAGAATTGATTGGGTTGGAAGGGGCCTCTGGAGATCATCTACTCCAACCTCACTGCCAAGGCAGGGTCACCTAGAGCAGGTGACACGGGAATGTGTCCAGGTGGGTTTTGAATGTCTCCAGAGAGGGAGGGAGACTACACTGTAGTTCAAGCAGATACTGGAAAACCTTGATAGATCAGCCCTTCATACTGTAGCATAAACCAAATTAAGTAAAGGATATTTGTAGTGCTATGTTTCTTGCAGTATTTGAGCTTTGTTTGTCATCTTAAACAACGAGTGCGAATACATATTGCAGTAGCAAGGCAGTTCCAGGGAAAGCATTTTGTGTCTTGGCTTTTGATACTTTGGCATCATTTTGAATGTAGATTTTTATCAGGTGTCACTTGATTTTTCCAGCTTGAGAGGACTAAAAAAGAAAAAAAAAGCTGGAAAAACATGAACCACTGGATGAAATAACACAGCACCTTTGTAGTAGTGTCCTTTGGGTTGTGCTGTAGACATCTTTAAAACCCATGAACTCTGATGGTTTATCAAAATATTAGTGTTTTTTAAATGTAACATTTAAAATTACTTGCTGCAGCTCTGTAGACCAACAGTCACTTACACCTATGAAATCAACAACAAAGTGAAACTTTGATCGCTTGTCCTCTGGTTGCCCAGAAAACCTGGCTTTTTTGCAACCTGTGAGGTGGATACTCAGAAATGACCTCCTGATTTTCCACCACTCCAGTAGCTGGTAAATGCATCTCGGTGGATTTAATTCAAACAGCATAGTTGATAATTTGTTACAGGCTGTTACCAGTGGTAGACTTTGATCATACCTGACTTAAGTAGGTGAAGAAGAAAGACCAGGAAGACAAAGAAGAGGAGGTTGTTAGTTACATCTTTAAGGCATTGTCTTCTTTAACTAAACCTTTGCATTAAATTCCACGCTTGGCATTTGGACTTTTTTGGTTTTATATATATATAAGCACATACAAAGGCACATATATATGCAACTTTAGGTATTCCGCTGTGGTCTTATCAATGTTGCCCTCCAAAGCTCCGAGTGGTAGCATGAAAGTAACCAGTCTATATGCTCACTTTCCATAAATACCATTAGAATGTTACAACTTCTACAGTTTCAAACCTCAGATCCTACTATTAGAACTTCACACAGCTTGCCAGAATGCTGAAGAGACTTCCCAAGGTTAGAAGGTTCTGAACACCAGTAGCAGCAGCACCAAAGATTGTGTTAGTACCTTGAGGAAGGGGAAACACGATATTACTGTGTGCTTGAACTTCTGCTAGCAAGTGTCAGATGGACTTTCTGAACTGGTGATTGTGTCATAGCAGTGTGATGGGCGTTGTGGTTCTGGTGGGTTTTGTGCTTGACTGAGCTGTATTGTGGAGCTACAAAACTGAACTGCGTGGTGAGAGCTTAGATAAGAGAGGCAGTCTGGGGTTATGGTCAGAGCTAGGTGGCAGCTGCTTCACCTCAGAACAAATGTGAAAGCTGCTTCTCTGCAGCACCTGAAAGCACCAGATACCAGACCAGGTTGTGCTGATGAGAGGTCATTCTGGTTCTTTCTAGTTAAATCAGTTTGTTGCTAAATACATAATCTTCACTTTTTGATATTCCGGTGTTGAATTCAGTTGGAGAGTTAATAGGCAGTGAATCATTCTCAGGGGGAACAGGAAAGAACTTATTATTCAGGGTAATTTTTTCCAGAACAAGTGCATGAAGAACAGGATGCGAAATGTGTGTGCACGTAGAAAAAAAAGGTGACTCTTGCACGGTGGAATTCTCTTTGACCATAGCTGTAGGTCATAAGGTGCATAGCTTTACACATTGACCCTCAGCAGAGTTTATTGATTTGAAGCTATCAGTTGCTTAAGAGTCCAAACATTTACGCTCATAATATGTTTATTTGGATTTATAAAACAAGTGGGAATATTTAGAAATTCTCATAGCTTTGCAAAAGTAAAATTTAGGTTTAACTTACTTTAGTAAGCTAACAGGCAGTCTTTTCTTAAGTAAAGAATTCAGTTGGTTACAGCAATGCAAATCGTTTTTTCCCAAAAGTTTTGAGAATAAGTGAACAGTTTGCTGTGAGAATCAACAGGCCATTAAATGAGCAGATTCAGGGAGCAATGGACATCTTTCAGGGAAGAGCGCGCAGAGCGCGCTTTTAACTTGCTGTCATTGGTGACAGAGTATCCTTAAAGCAGTGGCTTCGTGTGCTGTCTTGTGCTTGTCTGACCCTTTGTGATGCTGATCCAACCTACAAAGTTGTCAGCTTGCTGTAGTGAAACAGCTCCCGCTGGAAAGAATGCGGGAGGAGGTGGGCATGCCACAGCGAGTGGGTAGGGCCTGCGTGTCACTTGGAGAGACCTGTCCTGTGCAGCCGTCTGGAAGTGCTCTCTGGGATAAAAGAATTGTTTGTTAAGTGAAGTGGTACTTCTGGTCATTCTCATCAGCAGAGGAACCAGGGACTCCTGATGTTTGCAGCAATACTGCAAATCATCACTGCTCAATATGGCAGTGATGGAAATGCTCTTTATGTCTCTTTGAAGCATCACTGATGCGTTATTGAATACCTGTTTCTGTTAATTCTAGGTTTTCGTGCTGCATGAATGAATTCAGCCAAACAACACTTTCATAGATAGAAAATAGTTTTGGCTTTTTTCCTTTTGAATCATCTGAATTCTTTTGCTTTGTGCGTAGAAACTGTCGTAATACTGTATAAACTGTGTATATGGTCACACTGTGATTTCTTTATAGAAAAAAAATTAGTCTTTGGTGCCTTTTGAAATGTTTCGTTGAAAAGCATTAACTTCTGAAGATTTTGGCCAAGAACAAAGATAGGTGATTCAGTCTTGAAATTGCATATTTGCAGTATTCTTACATCAGTGCTTTCAGTTGGTGTTTTTCTGATGTGCATCTGTTACACTCTTGCAGGTTTGCTGGACAGTGGTTGGTAGAGAAATAATTAACAAAACAGAAAATCTCAAACTCACATATTCTATAAAAATGGGCATTTATGTTCATTTCCTTAATAGTTTGAAAGGAGGAGTCAGGAAGATATCATGCATCTGTCAATTAACAGATTAAAGACTTGATTTTGATTTCTATTTAATTGTGTGTTTAGTGCTCTGGCTAACTGAATGGCATTAAAATAGACCCCTGTTCTTTAGAGGGAGAGGCTTATGCTCACTTCTTTATCCACAAAACCTCTTGCAACCTTTAGTTGTAAGAAAATTTCAAAAATAGGGACTAAAGAAGGTGCAGGACCTATTGAAATATTACTGAAATTATGAAATAAGAAATAGAAAATGTCTTTTCTTGCTAGTCGGTAGACTTTGTCCAAGTTGTGCCGCAAACTTGCAAAATACCTGTCTGTTTTTTATTTTGGATTTTTTCCCTTTCATCAAGAGCACCAAGGAAACATCTGTGTTAGGTTCAAGAGCAGCAAATTACTTAAGTCGTTGTTGGACATTATTAAATCTCTTCAGCCTCTGTTTAACTTTTTCCAAATTCAAATGGAATTTTTCTATTTCAGAGTCTCCCCTTTCAAGAAAAATATCTTTAACAGTTTGTATGTTGTTTTAGTGATAACTCTTTAGGTAGAGAACACATCCTCCTGTAGTTTTACCGTGTCTATTTCCTAGAAATCCTAAAATTTTGTGAGAGGTGTTTTGAGTTTATGTAACATGATCGGGCAGATAATGTTCTCGTTGCTCTTTCTGGTGATCTCCCAGTCTCTGTCTTGTATCAGATGAAGTCAGTCTTTCATCCTCTTTCAATTTATTCTGGCTTCATTTTGCTACATGGTAAAGTTTCTGGAATGTAATTGTGTAATTTGTCTTGTAAATTCAAGTTCTTTAAGAGGTAGTGTAATAAGCTTTTTGTCCTTGTCAGCAGATATATGCAGAGTCTGTCGGTCGGAAGGAACTCCTGAGAAACCCCTCTATCATCCGTGTGTGTGTACTGGCAGTATTAAATTTATTCATCAGGAATGGTGAGTTCTGTGTCTGTGGGTTTCTTAAATTTTTTTTTCCTAATGAAAATATATTAACGCGTTTCTAAAAATATTTCAAGTCTTTAGTTAACTAGTGAAAAAAAATCAAATTGTCAATGGAAATGCATTACGGGTTTTGATGTTTTTTTATATGATGATTCATTACAATTCAGGAAAAATTTAGTAATTATATATGGAAAGAAAGTACTCTCCATATAGTTCTGATTGTATGTCAGCTTTATGAAATCTAAGCAGAAGAATCAGTATGTTGGGGCTTTTTCTGCCCACTTAGGGTTGTGAATAGAAAGAACATCTAACCTCACAGAAAAGAATAAAAGTACCCTAGTACTTTTTAGTCATTTTGAGGTGTGTTTGATCAGGAAGTGCTAACATAAAAGCTGTAGTTCTGGTCTATGGCACACATTCCTTTTGATGGTATTTTCGTAGTCCTTCTTTCACAAATACAACAGTTCTAAATCTTAGCTGTGTGCATCTGTATGTCATATCTTGGAGTATTTATAAGAACTGGTGTCACTGGTGGGTGTCCGTGCCAGGATATCTGCTTTGATCAATAACGTACTCAAAGAATGTACTTTATCAATACTGTGACGTATGTCAGTTTACCTTTTTCTACTGTTGGAAACTTACTTGGTAGCCTAAATGGGCTTAATAAACATACTGATTTAAATCCTGCTTGACAGTACAAATAGCCTGATTTAAGTGTGAAAGCAGAGAATTGGTGTGTTTTCCTTAATGGAGGGATAGGGCTGAGAGATGCATAGCGTGTGTTAATGTGATCACTTTTTATTGCAGCTTAGTTCAGTGGCTTAAACACAGCAGAAAAGAATACTGTGAATTATGTAAGCACAGATTTGCTTTCACACCAAGTAAGTATGTTTTACTGCTTCTATTTCTTTCAGAATTTTTTCACTTAGTATCTGTGATTACTTTTTCATTCAGTGTGATAGATCCAAACTTGTGGTTTAAATTCTGTATTCTTGTTTGAATTGCAATTTTTACGCATGTTATTGCAGACTCTGAATTGCTTAAATAATGGACAATGTGGTTCTTTGATAATCTTAAGTGAGATATAAAAGAAGTGTTACTCTGTACCTTTTCTGACAGCCTCAGCCCCATTCTTTTGTTGCCAGCATTACAGTGTGTGGCATGTTTTCAGCTTCACTGATAAATTTGAGTATTTGGAAGTCTGAATGGTAAAGTGAAACCACAGCAAACTTTGAATTTGAAAGGCAGTTTTCAGTTACCTTTGAAGGATCTACCTGCAACACTAACGCTTGGCTGCTGTCGGTTTCAGTTCAAGTGATCTTGACAGATAATGGAAATTATGAATATTCCTCGTAGCATATCTTAATTGAAATGTAACTACCCAATATTAAATTGCCTTTTATGTTACATACAACTAAATAGGTTAGGAAACTTATGATGAAGAATTACTGTATCTTCATATAGTTCCCTTAATTACATTTTAACTGATTTTAGTAGGAATAGGTGAGGTCCTTTGGCTTGGTGGCAGGCTAGTATTATTTAGTGTTGTCAGTTTATTGCTTGTTGAGCAGGTAAAGTGGGTTTTATGCTACATTTTTCTCTTTAAATTTACTGATTTATTCCTGCTCCCTCTCACCTTTTTTTGTGTGTTGGATTATTTTTCCTCCTAGTTTTGTACTTTGGTAGAGAAAACCGAGGCTAAGTTGGTTTAGTTCATGTATTTTCTCTTCCAGAAATCCCTTAATCCACTTTCTTCTATATGTTGAACCTTGGTTTGATGTATTTCTGCCAACAATTAATGAAGCACATTAGACGAGCAGAGAAATGTGTGATATTAATTCTGTCTTGTGAGGGTAATAGCATATTTGATGTTGAACACATCAACGCTTTCCAGTTATTACTCTTAAATACTACAGTGACCTGTATGAGGAATGTTAGAGATCATCTGCTTGCAGGTTTTATTTGTTAAATATTTTTATAAAGGTGTTATATTGCTTCCGTGTGGAAGCCTTTGCAAACTGAGTGATACCCAGTTCTGAATCTCCCTACAATTTAATTAGCCACTTTCAAAATTGTATTCTGCGACTAAGTCCTCTACCAAATTTAGTGTGCAAGACCAGAAAATGGCATTTCAGTGATTTATTAGTTGTTAAGAAGGAAGACTTTCTAGTTTTGTATAGAAAAAAAACAACCATAAAAGTTTATAATATTTTCCTTGGGATCTAGGCAAAAAGAGGATGAAATATTCTAAACGAAATATACTTCATATGCATGTTACTGTTGATAAGAGGAAGCTTAGTTACTGCTCTTATCAACAAAGGTGTTCCTGCAGAAGTTAATCCTTGACTGACAGTGCTGTTGCCAGCTTAGCTTGTAACGTACCTGCAGGTTATGGACAGGGGAGAAAACTTAGTTGAATTAATGTGGCTCAGCAAGTTACCATTTATCATAGGAGCTTTGACATTGGTAATAAGGAACCACTTTCTTCCTCATGCAATAGAGTGTGTCCTCCACATTCAGCCTCTAGTAAAGGTCTGCTTATCCTCTGTCACACACTTGTCACTCCCCTGACCGAGCAGGCTCAGCTGATAAGGTTTTCTTCTTGGCTTTCCACATTGCAGTGTGCTTTTTCCTACCAGACGTGACACGGTGGTAGCACATCAGGTACCCTGCACAGATTCCTCCTGCCCTCCCGACCCTTTGGGTAGTGTTTCATTGTTTCCCTCACAGCCAACACTCATGCAGTTACGGTTTCCTTAGTTTCTGTTCTCTCTCTCTCTTTGGAAAATAATGTGGCTGTCCAGTCTGGAAGCTGGATCTGCTTGTGGGAGTTGGGAAGGAGTCTCAGGTGCTGGAGAGAGAATGATAAGGCAAAATGTGGTCAAATGAAAACATGCATGTAATTAATATCTGTGCTTCAGTAGGCAAGCACTAATAGTGTAATAGATAGTAGTGCAGTAATACCGGCAACTCCTCTCTCATTTAGCTTGGTTTGCTTCCTAAGCCTGTTGCTGTCATTCTGTCCAAAATGCTCTCTTGCTAGTGTAACTTCTTGTGTATGGAGTATTCATAAGCTGTTTCTAGTGCATATCCTCCCAAAGTTCTATAATGTTTTGTGGTTTTTTTAGCACTTGTGCTGCTAGTTTAGTTACAGTTTGGAAGGAAGGAAAAAGGAGAAGATTCAAGTTGCATTTTGGCAAGAGCACAAAGGAACAAATTTTTCTTTTCAATAATAGCATCATTCTCTAGATGTGTTTAATCATGTAGGTAAATGACTCGATTTCAAATGCACTCTTTAAAGCTAAGTTTTTTATGTTTTGAAATTAATTCCTTTTGTGCAGTTCTTCAAGTTAGGAATTAATACAACTATTAAAAAAGTAGCTTTTGACATTTTTTAATTGTCAGAATGCTTGTTCATGTAATGTCAAGGTGCTTGTTCATTTTTAACTTGTGAGTGTTCTTCCTGAGTTTTTAAAGAGTTAGTACTCTGTATTCTTTTCCTCCCCACACGTGTGCTTTCTTTTGTTGTGTGCAAGGATTGCACTTCTATTAATGCTGCACTAAACATTCATAAGCACTGACACATGAAAGGTGAGGCTGTATTTCCCAAGAAAATACAGTTGTCAAAACTTCCCCATTCTGTAGGAGGTAACATTGACATAAATACTGTCAAAAACACAAATATGGAAGCAGACTAAGCTGATCCTTGGCTGGAGATTGGGATGGGTTCTTTTCTCCACTTCCTACGCAGCTTCATTGCTCATATGTGGTACATACAATGTCACAAGCTTAGTTAAAACAAAGATTGTAAAACTAAAGGAAGCCATATGGGTAGGGTGTTCATTATCATGTAATTTGGATTTTATTGAGGGATATATTAAACTGATTTCTTTATCTGTTCATTTTGACAAACTTTTAACACAGTAGTCCATAGCTTCAGCATTTCTAGAAAGTTAAATTTGAAAAAATAAACTTCTGGAACAAAATATTACATTCTGGCACAGAATTCAATGTGTCTTCTGCCTGCTCCAGTGTGCAGAGTATGCACACAGTTGAGATTTGTATGAATCTTATCTCATATATTTGTTAGAGCTGTCCTTGCCTGAGGAGTGGAGTTTTTCTCCTTTTTTTTTCCTCAGTGGTCTAAAGCAAAGTCTGCATATGTTTGAAGGGTGTAAAGCACAAAAACATAGAATGGTTTGTGTTGGAAGGGTCTTTTGAAGATCATTTAGTCCAGCCTAAAGAATAAGTCACAAGCCCTGTTTTGCCAAACCAGTGCTTTCACCCAGCAGCTATAAAATACATTTTTTTTACTAATGACTTACACAGTCTTATTTTCACGATTCATGTGTGAGGATGACTGAGATGGCAAAAAAATTGCTTGCAAATGTAGTAGTACATAGAAAATCTATGGGTAATAGGATTGCAAGTGTGATGATTCTGTGAAGCAGGCTGTATGGCAGCTTGTAAGGGTAGCCCTGTGTTCTTCCTACCTTATTTGTGTCACTGTAAGAGCAGATTTTTGTCATACCATCTGTTTTGGAGAAGTAAAATTAATAATTGTGTTCCTGGAAAAGTTAGGCTTACAGGTAGGGAGGGAAGGGTAGAACAAAACTCCACCTCCTGAAAACAACCAACCACCCAAAAAAACCCCACCCAAACTTAGGATTCACAACTAAATTAGCAGTTACACTGCACAGGTTATGACCTAAGTATTCAAAAAGCTTTCTAGTAGTTTTTCCATGACCTCTACAGGTTGAAGAAGTTGAGCTAAACCTATGAGAAACTCAGCCAAAGTCTGTTTGAATTTCATGCTGTAATGCAAGTTGTTTCAGTTGGTCTTTAGTAGAAAGATTTTTATTTGGAGGAACTGTGGTAAATAATGCTGGAATTTGGTTTCTCAAACTGAGTTAGGAAAGATTACTGGGATAGAAAGTAAGGGATGGAGGTGTGGTGAGGAGGATGCGTGTGCAGAAGCAAGTGATGAGTATGTATGCTGTGGTGGCAGGGGTCAAAGTCTCAGGCCTCAAAGTGGTAGTGGGGAGTGGATAAAGGGAGGTGCAGTGTGGACAGAAAATGGCACTCGATGACAGACACAAGTCGGGGGATAAGCTATGAAAATCACCGGCAGCAAGCTTCAGTGCTGCAGAGTGCTTGCAAGCCAGAGGTTCCTGTCAGGCTAGGAATTCCTGTGTTTCATGCACCTGAATGTTGCATGACACAGGAGGATTTTACCTTATTATCATGGTATAAAGCTTCTAGTGGAAAAGGTTTTACATATTTTGAGGTGTGACAGTGGACAGGAAAAACCGCTTTCCCCCCACCCCTAGCTTCTGAAACCATCAAAAATCACCACACTGTTAAAATTTGGGAGATGTAGCTTGTCTCGTCTGAGTAGTCATAGTGCTTTTATTTGAAAAAGCTCAGGTGTAACCCTAAAGCCTGTAGAAAAGTGAGCATGCAAAAATGCTAACTTTTATAAGCACTTCTGCTTTATTGAGTTAGGATGGACATCGTTTCTTAACAGTTCTTTGTGTGAGTGTTCAGTAATTCCTGAAAGGTGCATTTTTAATTTCTTTTTTAAATTTCAAATCCTTCCAACTTAACAACTTGTCCCTAACAAATAAATCATTAATACAAAGTTAATGTTTTCTGAGTAGTCCTTGTTGAGTTTCAAACTGTTGATCAAAACATATTTTTTGAAAATGAGAAAGATCTGAAAGTATCTGCTGAGTTGTCTGAGTGGTACCATAAATATTTAACAGATATACTCTAAATAAATATTCTTTTGCACCCTTGACAAAGGTTTTTTGTCTCCTGTGGCACAAATTTTCCAGAATGTTTGTTCAGTGTGAGCTGAGAGATCATTATTAAGACTTCGGTTGGCATTTTCTATGGTTCCAAATTGTGTGCTAGATCTGTTTCTGTAAGAAGAAAATTGTAAATTGGTAGAAGGTGTCAAAATATGTTTGTGTCCTGCTTTCAGTTTACTGCTCGATGTTCTCACAGCTGCACTTCCCTAGTGTTACACTTTCAGTGCTTTCTTTCGTGAATTCCAGTTCCTTGCCAGATACCTGGCAAGTAACAAGCTTTGAAATTTCAAACCAGTTCCTACTTGTCTAAGGGTACTGTTTTGTTATTACTTTGTGTCAGATATAATCCACATATTGTTGAAATGCACCAGTTTCTCCCCATTCTTTGACTACTTCTGGATGTTGATACTGTTTGTCTGTGCTCTTGAGTTCTCTTTACAATACAGAAAACTAGGGAAATAGCCCTGGAGCGAAAAGAATTTCTTTCTCCAGTAGAGGCTTCTTCTCTGAGACTAGTAAAAAGATGATTGGGAATGTAGGTGAAGGGGATGCAGGTAGATAGCATAAAGCAATATTTGTTAGACTCTTAAAGGATTGCTCATGAGAGCAATGTAGAAGCTAAGTACATGTAGTGAAATTCTTAGATGTTTTCTAATTGTGTGCAAAAGAAGACCTCATTGCTGTTTTTCTCGGCTTTTGAGTAGGGGTGGGCCTATGCAACACATAGGTGTTGAATTTAAAGAGTCAAGAAAATTTAGTATTATGAGAATATCTATACAGGGTAAGAGATTTGCATTGTGCTCTGTAATAGGAGCATCCTTCATAGAACTTCTGCATGATATGAAACAGATATCTGTTGAAAGTCAGTTGTTGTGTGTAGATTTCAATGCATGTTAATATACTTAATCAGTTCTCTTCTGTTTTCCTCCCTGTGTGCTGCTTTTATTTTGCTGGGGTTTTTTAAGTCTGTGCTGTTGGATGGCAAGTAGAATCTAAATTATCTAGCACAAACAAATGGATAGTGTGCAAAAATTGCTAATTGCTCTTGTTCCTTGTGCTCTTTCCATGAACTGGGTTTATAAATAACAGACAGAAGAAGCTTTGAGGTAGTGCTGAGTGAGAGGGATACTGATTTTAGAATCTGCTTTTTCTTGAGCTTCTTTTTAGGTAATCAGAGTTTACAGTTAATAAATGTAGCTATTAAAAAAATTTCTCTTAAGTCAAAAACTAGCAGGGAGCTATTAATTTTCCTGTTCCACCCACTACACAATGAAACAAATGTGTTTTGTGAAATTTTTTACTTTGTTTGGCGTCATCTCTTGAGAACATAAAATATGCTTATTCTTCTCGTAACCTTTTGCCAGATACAAACAGTTTGTAGTTGGCAGGACTTTTACATAGATGCTTCTTTAGAGGACAAACTGTTTCATAAGTGCCTTTTCTACACAG